>CM050412.1:37474735-37597235 GCA_027564155.1 Gymnocypris eckloni scoliostomus | reverse complement strand
ACTAAGTTTCGGTCAGGTGTATAATATACTATATAATATATTCAAATGTGTTCCTGTGTGACTCAGTGGTAGAGCATTGCGTCAGCAACGCAAAAGGTTGTGGGTTCGATTCCCAGGGAACACACATACTGATTTAAAATGTGTAGCCTGAATGCACTGTAAGTCGCTTTGGATAAAAGCGTCTGCTAAATGCATAAATGTAAATGTAAAATGTAAATAACTTTAGGAGCAATATAAATATTGAAATAGATACTACAAAAGAATTAAATGAACAAAAATAATTGAATACTATGAAAATTACTGTCAACATGAGAAGTGATTATATATGTATAAGGCATAAATAAATCACTATGCATCTTTTTAGTCAGATTGTCGTGGAAAAGTTCATTTATTTCAGTAATTCAACTCAAATTGTGAAACTCGTGTATTAAATAAATTCAATGCACACAGACTGAAGTAGTTTAAGGTTCTTTTAATTGTGATGATTTTGGCTCACATTTAACAAAAACCTTCTGGAAAGTATGTTAATGTACTGTATATGTACTCAATACTTGGTAGGGGCTTCTTTTGCTTTAATTACTGCCTCAATTCGGCGTGGCATGGAGGTGATCAGTTTGTGGCACTGCTGAGGTGGTGTGAAGACCAGGTTTCTTTGACAGTGTCCTTCAGCTCATCTGCATTCTTTGGTCTCTTGTTTCTCATTTCCTCTTGACAATATCTCATAGATTCTCTATGTTCAGGTCTGGTGAGTCTGCTGGTCAGTCAAGCACACCAACACCATGGTCATTTAACCAGCTTCTGGAGCTTTTGGTCAGCAGAAGGAAGCATGAAGTGCTCCAAGATTTCTCGGTAAACGGGTGCAGTGACGTTAGTTTTCAAAAAACACAATGGACCAACACCTGCAGATGACATTGCACCCCAAATCATCACAGACTGTGGAAACTTAACACTGGACTTCATGAGTTTATGAGTCATGGCTATGAGCTTCTCCACCCTTCCTCCAGACTCTAGGACCTTGGTTTACAAATGAAATACAAAACTTGCTCTCATCTGAAAAGAGGACTTTGGGCCACTGGGCAACAGTCCAGTTCTTCTTCTTCTTAGCCCAGGTAAGACGCCTCTGATGACAACTGTATAATTCCTCGACACGTCTGTGTGTGGTGCTCTTGATGCCTTGACCCCAGCCTCAGTCCATTCCTTGTGAAGTTCACCCAAATTCTTGAATTGATTTTGCTTGACAATCCTCATAAGACTGCGGTTCTCTCGGTTGGTTGTGCATCTTTTCCTTCCACTCAACTTTCTGTTAACATGCTTGGATACAGCACTCTGTGAACAGCTTCTTTGGTAATGAATGTTTGTGTCTTATCCTCCTTGTGAAGGGTGTCAATGATTGTCTTCTGGACAACTGTCAGATCAACAGTCTTCCCCATGATTGTGTAGCCTAGTGAACCAAACTGAGACCATTTTGAAGACTCAGGAAACCTTTGCAGGTGTTTTGAGTTGATTAGCTGATTAGCATGTCACCATATTATAATTTGTTGAGAGTGAATTGGTGGGTTTTTGTTAAACGTGAGCCAAAATCATCACAATTAAAATAATCAAAGACTTAAACTACTTCAGTCTGTGTGCATTGAATTTATTTAATACACAAGTTTCACAATTTGAGTTGAATTACTGAAATAAATGAACTTTTCCACGACATTCTAATTTATTGAGATGCACCTGTGTGTGTGTGTGTGTGTATATATATATATATATATATATATATATAAACGATTTTTATCTTATTTTTAGATTTGTATGTCAGTTTATATATAAAAACTAAATATGTAAAAAAGTAAGTTTTATATTACATTTATTTTATATACACATTTACATATATGAATATAATTTTTTTTTTCATTTTTATATCTATATGTTATGTAAATATTCAACGTGATATATATATATATATGTATATATATATATTCAGACTATATATAAAATAATATATGTACAAAATGAGGGTTATATTAATTATTTTTATATATGTTTACATATATAAATATAAAAAATCATTACGTATTTTTTTTTTTTTATCTAAAATGTTATTTTTTTATTTCATGTTCATATTTCATGTGTGTGTTTAAAATTTTCCAGGTGCATCAAAATGCTTACAGTGTACAAAAACAGAAAATACAGAAAAAATTCTTGACAACATTTTAATAAATAATAATATAATGTTGCTGGTTTGTTAGTGCTGAGTGCTTCCCCTGCTAATCGCAGTGCAATCAAATAATAAAACACAATGTTCTCCAAAAATCAGTTTAGAATATATTAAAAATGTCATCATATTCTGTCTGGGCCTGTTAATAAATGCAGAAAACCCAAACACGGTGGAGTTCGGCCTCGCTGCTTAATAATTCAGGAATAAGACATAATCCCAAAAGCAAAACAGACATAAAAAGCACCATGAAACCAAACTGTTTCAATGTCTAAACACACCGTGACCGTGACCCATCTGTTTTCCCCAGCGAAGCTCACACGACTCCAGATGAGCTCTACAGCAATGCCTAACCTCGAAAAATAAGTCCATCCTCAGGGATTGCCATCATCTTGTCTATCAGAATAATATTTGTGAACGTCCAATGGCGATCTGTGACCGGTCGTCAGAGTTATTAGTAAACACGGACATAAATCAGCTCTCACTCCCAGCGCCGGGCGTCTTTCTATTACAGCGTTGCGTTGTGGCTGGATTGAATCGGGGTTAACCACAGGATGTAGCTTTGCGTTGTGGCTGGATTGAATCGGGGTTAACCACAGGATGTAGCTGGTAAACTTTCCCAGCTTTTTGGCCGTTGATTTTTAAGATGCAAGATTACACCCGTTCCTCTGAGCTGCATGGTGCGGATGGTCGGCGCCTGTAGTAGAGTTGACAGTACTGATGGGATCCATTCAACAAAACCAGCGTGTTAATGCTCGTACCAGCCACACGGGTTGTGACCTTCAATGTCTGTTTAAGATCCTTC
Source organism: Gymnocypris eckloni scoliostomus (assembly GCA_027564155.1). Taxonomy (NCBI): domain Eukaryota; kingdom Metazoa; phylum Chordata; class Actinopteri; order Cypriniformes; family Cyprinidae; genus Gymnocypris; species Gymnocypris eckloni. Next base: position 37,594,227 of record CM050412.1, on the reverse strand, counting down.
TCTGGGCCAGTCATGGCCACTTTTATTGTTGAACCTGTCACTCAATACGCCCTAGTTACAAGACACGCACTTAAACACATCCTCACGATGTTCGGTTTGCGATCCGTGAGGAACGGCAACTTTATTACGCTCATAAAAACGTTGCAATTGCCCTGTATTTCCAAGGAACAACTCAAACTGACTGAGATTGCACTCAGATGCAATTGAGATGAATGGGATTGGATTAATGCGTCCCTCGATTTTCAAGGCCGGGGATTTTCCTTCGAGTAGCAACTCAAATATTTGTCAACTCCCGTTAGAAACATTTAATAGTAATATAATTTATAGTGGCGCTTTCTGCAGGATGCTGCCAGAGAGAAGGATCATTGTGGAAAGGTAATAAATGCTACCAGTGTTTTGAGCCGTTTTGAATTATTATCTGAGCATGAAGCCCAGCAAGAGGGAGTTTATTTCCAAGGCTGATATTCAGAATTTAGTATTTTATTCCATTTAGAAATAAATCCTCCATTAAGATGGGAGAAATCGGTGTTGTCACTATAGATGTTTGCAGTGCCTACGGACATATATTCCCCCTCCTTTACCTTAAAAAACATTTACACGATAAATAATTCCACAAAAGGGACGGTGGGAATAGACGAACCTGAGCACTTAATCAGCCGTCGTTCTGCAGGAAGTTCAGTGACGGTAACAGGAGGTTCCTCAGGAATCCACCGCCAGCGCTTCCAATATTGCGTTCCCATACGGCCGAGAGGCTATAGATGTTATCTGGAGACGGGTAAAATAGAGATGTCAGGCTTGCCATATTCATTCCAAGAACTACAATCATTCTTTAGATTTATACTTTAAAATAATGTTTAGTAATATATCAAATGTATTGCATTTTATTGAGTATTATTGTAATGAGTATGTATATCTCTCCATATAAATATATATATACAGCATATATTCGTATTATTATTATTATAGCAGCAATGTTTTATTTCAACCAATATAGTAAAAATAAAATATCTAATATTTTTTAAATGTTAGATTATTTGTATTACTAATATATATATATATATATATACACACACACACACACACACACACACACACACACACACACACCTAGAGCAGTGGACACACACACACACACACACACACACACCTGGAGCAGTGGACACACACACACACACACACACACCTGGAGCAGTGGACACACACACACACACACACACACACACACACACCTGGAGCAGTGGACACACACACACACACACACACACACACCTGGAGCAGTGGACACACACACACACACACACACACCTGGAGCAGTGGACACACACACACACACACACACCTGGAGCAGTGGACACACACACACACACACACACCTGGAGCAGTGGACACACACACACACACACACACACACCTGGAGCAGTGGACACACACACACACACACACACCTGGAGCAGTGGACACACACACACACACACACACACACCTGGAGCAGTGGACACACACACACACACACACACACCTGGAGCAGTGGACACACACACACACACACACACACACCTGGAGCAGTGGACACACACACACACACACACACACACACACACACACCTGGAGCAGTGGACACACACACACACACACACACACACACACACCTGGAGCAGTGGACACACACACACACACACACACACTTTAACGCAATTATATATGTCAATACAGTACAAATAGAAAAGTAAAAAGTAAAAAATAAATAAATAAAAAGGTACAAATTTATTTATAATATAATTTCTAAAAAAGAAATCTTAAATTTTTATTTATATTTGTACTATATTGGTTTTAGTTACAAGTATGTGCCATTAACACGGACATTTGAAGGAGAGTTGATATTTAACAAGAAATAAATATTTAACAAAAATGTAAAATTAAAATATATTTTAAAATTAAAACACTCACTAAAAAGCGGCAATATTTTATTTTTGTTTTATATATATATATATATATATATGGGGAAAAATATATATTTTATATTCGCATGTCATGTGAATATGCAAATATGTTAAATTTTTAATTATTAATTTAAATATATTTTATATTAAATAATATAATGTAATAACTGATTACATTCATATTACATTAAACACTTTTAATCCTAAATATTTAAGCTCAAAGAAGGTGCCAAAACAAGTTTGGGAATCGCTGAATTTGATTTTTGTTTTTATGGGTAACACATTTCAGGCATTAATATGAGTTTGCTATAGCAATGCTAATAGCTAATTGGCTAAAATCAAGTTTTTCTGAAAGATTATGAAGACATTTTTCTCCATAACCACGTGCACAGAAAAATCATTCTCAATAAGACCAAGAACACGGATTAAAGTAAATGTCGATTCTCTTTCACTGGTTTCCATTACTATATACTCTATGTCATATTATAAAAGAGTTACTCATTTCGTGGGCCGGCGTTCAAAGCGTTTCACTGGACAGCGTGGAGTCACACATTATAAAGTTATTGAAACACAGAGCTCAGTGTGTTGTGAATCTGATAATATGGGACAAAGGAGGTCTGGGAATCGCAACCTGCACGAAATATGGGCTGTGCAGGGCTTGTAAAAGCCTTGAGATAAATTAGTTTGTATTTCTCTGTTTTTATCCTGACGCGAGGAAGAAAACCTAGGGTGTTTTCTTCCAGACGTGCAGCTTTTCTCCTTTTTGTCCATTCAGATCCTCAAGCTGTGCACGCAGAACATCAGACCCCAGATTTAAGGGCCTTCGGAGACCCTTACGGCTCCCTGATGGAAATCTCTCAAGCCACCTAACAGCAAGCCTACAAGGTCACGAAGGAAACCCGCTTTTTTTGGAGAAAAAACAACAGAAAACATCCGCAGGCCGGCTGTAGCAGTGACATCAATCAGCCGCAGAATCTGCAGAGGAACTGTTGTTAAACACATTACCGTTTCATGACAGTTAAGAGGTAATTTGGGAGATTATCAAGAACGCTCTCTCATGGGTGCGCAGATAAGTGCTTGTTATTTATGTGCAGATGCGCGGAGGGTCGTCCAACACAAACATAAATATTAAAAATAAAACGTGTTGCCAACAAGGAAAGCATCATAGTGTGCATAGTTAGAGAGGGATTTTATAAAACCATTAAACTTGTAACACAATCGCTGAACAAACAAATGCAAAGTCACTTTAGATAAAACATACACCAAATGCATACATGCAAATACTAAAGTGTTGCACCATTAAAGTTACAGTTCAGTTTGTACAGTGTCCAGTAGTGTTGTCAAAAATATCGATATTTCGATAAATATCGATACTGAAATATCTGAACGGTACCAATACTAATTTTCCGATATCGATACTCCGATCCTAGCCGAGCTGTCACTTTCACTTCTCTCCAAAGGCGCGTTGACAAACACCACACGTGGAGCAGTGCCTGTCACGTGTCTCTCATTCGCTCTGGTTAAATAGCAAAAGTGAAGTGAATATAAAGATGGCGAAAGACAGGCTTGTTTCAACAAGCAAAATATGTTTGCTTCTTAAATCAGACGGACTGAGATGCAGCGATTACTACTTGGACGGTTGAAATGCAAATCAACTCTCTGTCAGCAGGAGGCGGCTAAAAGCGGGAGAAATAATAATGTTAATGCGTTAGAGGTTGTAACGGCTGTAAACTGAGCGCATAAACGCTGCTTTATCAGACATATAACATGCAAGATGAAATGAAAATGACATCAAACATTTCCTAAAGACAGTGTTCCTTCAAAAATACAGTGATATAAAAACACCTGCGCCTCGTTTTAATTTTTAAACATGCATTACGTGCTCATGTTATTCAACAAAGCCTTTTGAAAAGTTTTAATATTGTGGTGGGTCAAATAAATGTATGAGCGTGAACGTGAAACATCCCACAGCACAACAACCTGAGCCCAACTTCATTACTCATCACTTTTAGTAGCCAGCGCCACTAACAGCCCGATATACAAACACAGACCGAAGTTAACCGGTCCGGGCGCGTGCGCACGATCAAACCTGATATGAGTGTTGTCTCGTTTTTTCACCGTAATTATTAAAGTTAATATAATCTGACTGAGGAATCTTTAACTGTGAATCTTTAAATACTTTAACTGTTGTCAAATGTAAATTAACTTGTAATTTAACTTCATTAAAAAAAGTATTACTTAAATTACTTAAATTTGTCTTCATGTCGATCCAGTGAGCATTGTTTTCGCGTGTGATGCACGTTATGGATAATGTGAATCCGGCATTAAAATCTGTTCATAAAATAATATTATGTATTAACCAGCATTTATGAACGATGAGCAATGCATTTGCTACAGTATATTTTAATCTTTGATAACAGTAGGTAATAAAAATACAACGGATCATGTTCGCTCTGGTCCAATGAAAAAAAATATTAACAGATAGAACTTTGGATTTTAATTAGTACATGTATTAGTAAATGTTAGTTTAAATATACTTTTAACAAAAGATTAATAAATGTTTTGGAAGTATTTTTCATTGTTTATTCATGTTAACTAACGTTAACAAATATCTATTACCATTAACTTAAGTTCTACGGTTAGTTAGATAGTTCAGTTCATTTTAAAAGTGGCCAAAAATAAAATAAAATACATGTTTTATTAAAGTTTGGCATTTTCTTGTAGCACCAGAAAGAAGATGAGACTCGACCTGCAACAAAACAACACACTCACAACCTACACTAGACACTACACCTTGAACAAGTGCACTACCTCAAGACATTTTTGTTCATGTAAAATATACCTCATTGTCATGTTATATTTATCTAAAAAAATAATAATAATTGACCCCCTTAATGTTGTGGCAGTTTTTCTCTCCCTGGTATCGAAAATGGTATCGAATATCGATATTTTTCAAGGTATGTCGTACTTCGAAGTTAGAAATTAGTATCGACAACACTAGTGTCCAGTGTAGTTTGTGCTCATTTTATGTAATGCTGCTGAATAATAGCTATAAAGCAAGAAAAGTTGGTTTATGAGGCGGCGGCAAAACTACATTACCCATCATTCATAGTGGCTGAGATCAAGGTTATTAGAGTTAACTTAAAAAAAAAAAAATAATAATAATTTAAACATTTTATTTCAGTTAAAGCAACATTTCTCTTTTTAATTTAGTTTGGTTAGAGTTATGTTTAGATGTACTAAAACTGAAATAAAAAAAGAACCAATAAAAATAACAAAATCATAAAATTAACAAAACTTAAACGAAAATACAAAATAAACGCTAATTCAAACTATTAATAAACATAACTGAAATTAGTTTATTTAAAATATGTACACTTATTTTATTTCATTTAGTTTCTCATTTTCACTTAGTTTATCTTGATGTACTAAAACAAAAACTGAAAAGTAATAAAAACATTTAGACATTAAAAAAGCAAATAAAAATAACAAAAATACTAAAACTCTAACTAAAATTAAAATTAGTGTTGGACGATATGCTCCATAGTCATATTGTCCTAGCGTCAGCCTGTGAGATCACCAATATACAATATTGTCGTGCTAATTTATTTAATTATTTACTATAAATAATTTACTTCTTTTCATAGCCGCAGAGTGAACCAACTCCAGGGTATGGCTAAAAGCAGCCTAATGTTAGTGTAATCTAAACATTATGTATTTTTAGTCAAGTAGCATATGGATGTCATGTCATAAAATATTTGTATTATGACTGAATTTGTATTTAACTAGAGATATTCTAGGCTCAGGGTATCGGCCGATACCGAGTACTGATCCGATACCGAGTACTGATCCGATAACGAGTACTGATCCGATACTAGTACTGATCCGATACCGAGTACTGATCCGATACCGAGTACTGATCCGATACGAGTACTGATCCGATACCGAGTACTGATCCGATACCGAGTACTGATCCGATACCGAGTACTGATCCGATACGAGTACTGATCCGATACGAGTACTGATCCGATACCGAGTACTGATCCGATACGAGTACTGATCCGATACGAGTACTGATCCGATACCGAGTACTGATCCGATACCGAGTACTGATCCGATACCGAGTACTGATCCGATACGAGTACTGATCCGATACCGAGTACTGATCCGATACCGAGTACTGATCCGATACCGGTACTGATACGATGCGGTACTGATCCGATACGGTACTGATCCGATCGAGTACTGATCCGATGCGGTACTGATCCGATACCGGTACTGATCGATACGTGTACTGATACGATACGGTACTGATCCGATGCGGTGCTGATCCGATGCGGTACTGATCCGACTGAGTACATGGGGGAAAAACTATCAAGAATACTTATATACTTGATAAGATAATAATCATTATGAATTCTACTAAGAACAATAAAAAACGCACTAAGGATTAACGAGCTGCTGGATTCATGAATATTAATCACGTTATCTGCATTCGCTCGAACTGATTGGCTGAAATCAAAACAGGGACGATAATAGGTGTGTGCCAGCCAATGAGATTGCGGTTTGCGCATTAGCTCCGCCCACTAGAATTATTTATTTCTGATTTGCAGCATTAAGCAAAGCTAGCAGGCATAACTTTAGGTCTAGTTTAAGAAAATGGTATCGGATACAATACATGGATTCAAGTACTCGCCAATTTTTTGGTATAGGTGGAATTTCCGATACTGGTATCGGAAACAACCCTATATTTAACATGATACAACTGTAATAAAACATTTATAATGCAACTATAATTGCCTACAATTACGATGCTTTCCTTTTCTCAGTTATTCAAACAGCAGCTACCTAAAAATAAAAACAAAGAGCATTTACTTTATCAAAGAACATCATCACTGACTCTCTTTATTATCAGTGACGCTGATCTACACTGTGTGATGAAGAAATCTCTTATACTTGCATCACACGTACATCTGCACTTTGTTGTTTATGATGAGAGAATTCGCGAGAGCAGATTTCAGTCAGCGAGAGTGCGCACTGAACAACACACCGGTGTTTCAGCGATGACTCATCTGAAGGCCTCTGATTGGCTAATGCATTCATAAGCTCAACAGAATTGCGTGTGATTGGTTATAACGCACAACACTGTAACTGCATAAAAATAAATATTATGGAACGAATAAGCCCTAATATTAATTAGAAAATACTATCCTGATGATAATAATCGTCAAAGGCATCGTCACCGGCAATAACTCTGATTATTGTTGATACACGATACTATTGTGTATTAGTTCAACCCTAATAGAAACAGTAAATATGAAAAAAACGTATTCAAATTATTAATAAACATTAATTAAAATAATATATTTAATATTTAAAAATGGAAACTTATTTAATTTTGTCACCATTTCTCATTTTCAGTTAGTTTAACTTAATATACTAAAATAACTAATACTGAAAAAAATTGAAAATAAAAATGTGAAAAATATGTTTTTTATTGACGTATAAAAAAAATGACAAAAACAAAATGGCTGATACTTTAACAAAAAAAAAATGAAAACAGAAAATCTAAAAATTAAAATAAATTCAAACTATTATTAATAACTATAACACATATGATATTAAATAAAACCCTGGCTGAGATACACGGATGGATTTCTGACCTAAAACACATCCTTTGCTCTTCATTATGCATCACCAGGACTAAAATACTTCCTGTCTTTGCCTGGAAATGAAAAAAATTATAATACTTGAAATAATTTCCAGGAGGATTTAAAGGCATTATGGCTTAAATAAAATATCTAGTTACCTAATTAAGAATCATTAGCAATGAAAATGAAGTGTGTTCACATTACAGTAACGTATGAGAGAGTGTGCCATAACGCCACGTCACCTCACAAACCGTGTCCTTTATACGTCAATAAACCAGCACCATACTTAACGTTTCTGAAACTGGCACAAAAGAAAATCCTATTAAAAAGAATTAAATCGGCCCTAAAGCAGTGCCGCATGCATCTCTTGTTCACTGTATAAATGGTTAACAAAGTCAAATGATTCAGTCGTGTCATTTACATAATCATTTTATATCAGCATTAAACCTGTACGATTTATGACTGTATTTTAATCACCTTTTTTCCTGACCTAGTTCATTTTAATGCTCCTGCGGTGTAATAAATACATTTTTCAAATAATCCAAGAAGTCTCTTAATTAATATGAGCTCATAATAATAGCCACTTGTGTAATAATTAAAAAACGCTGTCTAAAATTGTTTCAGATGGAGTATTGCATGTCATACCACGAACTATCCAGTCGCCTGTTAATAATCTCTGATGCTGATTTAACATATGACTGCATGGACCGTTCAAGTTTCATCTGAAGGATGATGCCCAGAAAACAACCTGTAGAGCAAACACAATCAAAAGACAACGCCGCAGTGGCTCTGAAATCATGAAAACATATGGAGCAGCTCTGTGAAGTGCACAGGGAGCCGTTTGGGCCGCTGCGTCTCCGGACTTTGTTTACTTTTAAAAGCCAACCTCACCAATAAAATAAAAGGAAACGGTCAAACTGTGCTGGCGAGAACATCAGCTCAGTTCATTATATCTGCCTGAGTGGAGAAAGCTCTCTTAATTCTTAAGACTCGGAAACAAGTCTGTTGGAAGGCATCAATCCTATATCCTAGAGTTTCTACCAGGTGTGTTATTATTGAAGTAGACATATTTACAGGGATAGTTCACCCAAAAATTAAATAAAATGTGTATCTGCTTACCCCCTGCAAGGCATCCAAGATGCAGGGTGACTCGGTTTCTTCAGTAGAACACAAATGAAGATTTTTAACTCCAACCGTTGCAGTCTGTCAGTCATATAATGGCAGTCAATGGGACCCACGGCTTAGAGAGACTAAACAAATAAAAATATACCCCTGGGGGTGAGCAGATAAACATAATTTTCATTCTTGGGTGAACTATCCCTTTTTTTTCTTTGAATATTTTGGCTGTGCTAATGCGAACAGCATACATTTTTAATTCAGATTGTGGTTTTTATGTGTGTACAGAGAAATGGTTTTGTTTCTTTTAAATCCCACACTGCACAAAACAATAATGCATTGAAATTAATGTTGTTACTAATCACTGATATGTCAAAGACAGCAATTAATTAAATAATTAAATAAAAAACTGCTTAGCATTTGGTATACAGGCTTTTCTTCTTGTGTGTGTTTTGTCTGTTTTTTAGTTTCCAAACAAAACAACAGTGACATGGAAACAAATTGGCATTTAAAGTGTTACAATTCTGAAAATGAATACATTTTTGGTTTTATCAGGACTGATGTTGCTAAAAAAGACCTCGGACAATGAAAGTGGAAAAATTTTATATATAATATTTTTATGACCTTGTTTACATGGACATTTTGTCCTCAAAGCACCTCTATGTAACTTATGCACAAGGGTCCAGACCGTCATTAAGCCTTTGTTATTTCTTTCATTTGTGTTTTCGGTTCTATTTCGATTAACTGTGCAGCCCTAGCTTGACACGCTTTTTAACAAATACAAAAATAAATAAATAAAATACATGTGTGCAAAATGGCAAAGTATGACTTTTTAACCCGTGTGTGTCTTCAGGCACATTTCGGTCTTATTCTTTTAGCATTTCGTATATGAAAAATACTTATTTTGGGTGTTCCTTTGAAAACAAAAAAGCAAAACAACAGTGACATTATGCAAACAAATTGGCATTTAAAGAGTTAAAACCCTGAAAATGAATTAATTTCTTGTAGTTATGATCAGGACTGCTGTTGGTAAAAAGACCTCGGTCAAGGAAAGTGGAAAAAATATTATATTTTTATGACCTTTTTTTTTTTACATGGAAATTTTGTCCTTTAAGGACTTTTGTCTTACTTGTATTTATGCACAAAGGCTAAAATCCGCATAAGCACTGTAATTAAACAGCAGCCTTTGTTATTTTTCTATTCGAGTCTTTGGTTTTATTTCGATTAACCGTGCAGCCCTAGCCTGACACGCTTTCTAACAAATGCCCCAAAAAAATCTATGTGTGAAAAAACCCAAGCTCTTCGGCTCAATCTTGAAATGACATCCTCTCTGAAGCCGAGCAGCAGGACTTTAGCTGCTTCCTTTCTGGACCCCGGCGGACTAAACCATTAAACCGTAGGGAGGAGAGAAAACCTGCAGAGCACTAAAATAAAGTTATGTCAAAAGCATTCAGCTCTTCCTGCTGTCGCTGCTCAACCTTGTGAATATCCTCCGAGGGGCCAAGAACATTACAAGCCATTCAGTTTATATGAATGGGCACTAACAGACTTTTTTGCCATTCTGATATGTCTAAATTTGCAGGCATATCCTGTGGTCCATCAGAAACAGCCTTAGTTTCAATTTAGTGTCTCCCAGAAGGACCGAGCTTCCTATTTCGAGTGGAAATTGTATAAAGTTTTCCCCCCCAGTGTTCATATCTTTACTGCTTCAAAAGCAAGGGAGCCTTTTACTTCGAAAGATGAATGAGCTGACAGTTTGATGTCTTAAGCAAGATTGCAAATCATACTGAATCATTCAAAAAAAAAACTTCAGTCTCATTCACAACGTCTGGGCATATAATGCATCTGTCAAAGAGATGGCCGGCGTTTAATTTTATCACAGAACTCCATAAAATCGAAGGGGAAAGGCCTCGTCATTTTATCGCTGTAAGTAAATGATTTTGGAACGGCGCTTCTCCACCAATGTCACAGTTTTTTAAGCAGCAGATGTTTAAGGGATGATGTCAATGTGTCAGGACAGCCATATATCTTTCACAGCCCTGAAAATACTGGTGAGGTGGATCCGTAAAGATGAACCTGAGGATTGAGTCGTAATACCATCTGCGTTCGTTCTAATTCTCCGTTCATAACTGTAATCATGTTATAGTCACGCGCTGCATTAAACAGAGTCATGCGAATCCCCACAAGAGCTGTAAAACAAAAAAACGACATTTTTACAGTTTACGGGACCTTTTGAGTCACAAATATGGAGAAAAACTAAAAAAAATCAACTTGACGCATTCAGATTTAGTAACACTACTTTGTTTTGCAATTTGCATTTCTTAGCTACTAAACTAGTTCATTAATTAACTTCTTGTTCACCAATTAGAAACATAATAAACTGATCTATTATTTTGGTAGCCATATATGTTTATATAATTACTTTAAACTACATAAAAGCCCAACAGACTGTCCCAAACACAGATGTCTAAACAAATCTTTTTAATTTAACGATCTTGCTGAAATGTTCCTGTCACAGGATTATTGTTTATTGCTGTTTGCAGATTTTTGCTATTGTTTTGTCACTATTGTTAGTTATTATTGTAAGACGTGCTGCTGTTTGAACAGACTTTTATACAGTGATCAGAATCACATCAAAGAGACATTTATTGTTTGAATTTCCTGAAAAAAATTGACAGTTAAAACATGGGTCTTATTTGGGAAATATTTATATAATTGATTGTGTTACTAATGAATTTATTGGATGAATGAGGCATTTTGCATTTAGTGAATTAACTAATTCAAATTGGCAAAACACAGTAATGTTAATTTTTAAGACAATAGTTGAGAGAAACTAAAAATATGAATGCATTAAGTTGAATATTTTTAATTTTATAAACAATTCCTCTTTACAGTCAGCACGACACGATCTGTCTAATTAATAGAAGACAGATAGGCAGTGTTCAGGAACTTAGTTTGTAATTAAACACTGCTGGCCATTTCATTTGGTGTTGCTTCTGGTTCAAAAACTGCAAATACGAACTACACTTTCATTTTTACAAAAAGGATATTTCAGATATAGAAAAATCCAAACACAGGAATATACCTAAAAACTAGAAGGCCATAGACTTTGTTCACAAAGGGTACAACAACTTCCCAACATATTGTGATCATTTTTGTGATTTTTTAGGTTACTCATTAATTACCTGACTACAAAAATTGCTTATAAATCTCACATTATGCATTATTACTGCACTCAATCTTTTTGTCCACTTGTTTTCCTTTAACTAGCACAGGTTTTGTATCTATTGTTGGAGCTGATTGATCGAAGTCCTCAGTGATCTGAGCTTATACCAAAATGATCCACAAACACTTTTTAAACTCAAAGACTGAGCCGAGGTGCGTAAGCGTAAATCAGTGAAGTCTCCAATCAATCAGGTCCAAAAAGAAATACAAAACTAACACTAAATGAAAGAAAATGAGTTGACAAAAAGACTAAATATAATATTTGGAGATCCTGGCAAACGGTTGGTCCTTGTTAACCGGGAAAAGTATTTTCAGCACAGTACTTGAATTGTTTTTCTTAGTAAAGAATTCAGACAAGTTTAATGTTATTTTCTGCGGTAGGCGACATTGTGGACAAACCTTATGTTGAACCTGGAAAATGTCTTCAGCTCCAAACCCAACCCTAAATCCCAACTCCTCACTAACTGAACATTAAGCTGCTATTTTCGTCAAAAGTGAACCTATCTAATCTATTTCACGTGCTCCGTTGTAAAATCTTAAGCATCTGACCTAAAATAAAACATGGTGTGGGAATGATAAAGTATCATCTGGTGGTGAACTGGATACTCGTTCAGGGACTGTCCCCTGCACATGTTGCGCTGATGTGACCGTAATGAGCCTGTGCTCTCTGCCCGGAGAGGAGTAATTAACATCGCAGGCATTGCAGTCTGACGTGCTGAATAATTACCCGCTCCTCAATGACACGCCAGTTCCTGCGATACTGCCGCGCGCAGGTGAAATCGTAACCTTATACCGAGCAGCTGCCGCTTCAGGGAGGCCGTCACGAACGACTTGACCTTAGAGAGATGCTACGACTGCAGAAGACTGGAAGAATGAGGCACAAAACACACAAGTGACTTGATACAAGATATAATAAATAAAACAAAGACTGAAGTAATGATGCTGAAAATTCAGTTTTGATCACAGAACTTTAAAATGAATTCATATTTTTACTATATTTCTGATCAAATAAATGCAGCCTTGGTTAATTCTAAAATTATTTGTCAAACATGTTCCACAGAAAATCTGATTTTTGTGTAGCCTCTCGATAGTGGCTCTTGATCTTAATCGTAATGTCATTAACATAGCTGCTCTATTTTCTTTTGAGTAAACTGTGAGAGCATGTATTTAATATAGCTCATGTTCTTGTACCATTACGATTTTAGTGCATGCAAACTGTTAAAGACGACCCCCCGTGTGCTGTTCTTTATGGGTCCCATTTGACTCACTGTGATTCCTTGCGTCTGATCCCATTCAACAGTTTGCCTTGAACTGGGAAAGACGATCGTCTCGGGTTTCTCATTGGAGCGGACTCTCATCTCAGACTACTTTGAAAGTGTCTCCTGACGTTCTAATTAAGCTCCCAACGCCGTCCCTCTGGGAGGTTGCCCTTCCAAAGCCATCCGGCAGGTCAGCGCGGAGTTATTTGCACTGGTTTTGTGGGCAAACGTAATAATTCCCCTGAGAATAAAGAAAGAGTCTATCAATCCTGCGCAGGACGGGAAGTTACAGCCGGTGAACCAACAGGTTGAAATGAAATCAGCGCTGGGCTCGACTATGAATCCTTGATTTGTTTGTTTGTCGTAATGTTCTGAAATTCCTTCGTTAGGTCAGATTTCCAGATTTCCAAAAAAAAAAATTCCACAGGTGCATAAGCACAACATTTTGTGTTTGTTTGCTCTCGGACAATTAGCAATTTCCGTAGTTGATTAGTGTTTTTGAGGATATATCTCTTATCAGCAACAACTCTCAATTTGTTTAACTGAAAGAAATCAAACAAAGTTGATGACAATTCAAGATTTTTTTTTTTTTTAAATTTCCATATTTTTATAGTTTAATTCTCTCATTATGAATTCAAAAAATTTATTCAGATAGATGTCTTCTGATTATGTCCAGGTCATATTATTTCACTCCAAAAATATAAATTAAATATATAAATTAATTTATATAAATGTATATGTATATTTAACATCAAATATATGTATTAAATACTTTAAGTAAACACTTTATATAGTTTAAAATTTATATATAAATTATATTTTACATAAAGAAAATGTGTGATTTTCAAGACAATTAAGCTTTTTTATAAATTCTCATTACCGTAACACAAAACAAAAATATATTACTAAAATATCAAGTGTTGAAGTATCTACGCATGGAAGTATTTGTACTATTAATTTATGCTGATTTAAATGGGGATTTTTTAAATGATTGTATTACAGTAATAAGAATATAATGAAAGAGAATTACAGTAAATTAATTTGTTTGCCTCATTTCATTTCAATGCTTTTCAATTATTATATTATAGTACGGAGAACCTAATAAATTCTTGTGAATTGTGTTAATTGTTAAAAACATAACATATTTATGAGGAAAAAAAATAAATGCAAAGTTATTGACGATTAAGACGATACATATTTTGCCCAAAATAAACAATTAAGCAGTTTTCTATATAAATAAATGCAAAAATAATTCCAGCGTGTATGCATACATTATCATTGCACTAGTATGTTGAAATTATTATATTTAATTCAGCATGTCTTTCAATTATTGTACTGCGGTAACACAAATCAAATACAAATCACTATTGAGAATTGCAAAAAGCTCAGAAGTGAAATATCCAGTAATATTTTTTTTGTTCTGCATATTATCATTCGAGCGTGGAAATATGCTTAGTTGTTACAAAAATAATTCAAAATAAGCATCATATTCAAAGTTGCTTTTTTTTGCCCAAAAGATCATAAAATGCGACTGAGTTTACTTCCAGCTCGATCTGATCCGAGCAATATGACCTCTCGCTGTTGTCACTTCGGAGATTTATTGAGGCCACATGCATTGTGATCGTCCAGCAGACCTGCCCGTGACCCCCCTTTATGAGCTCTCTGGACTAATGCCACGTAATGTCTGTAAGTTAGCCTGTGCAATTATAAAGCCTGTGGGCTGAAAGAGCTGTCATTAGGATGTGCTTAAGGACAGCGGCCTGCGCAGTCTGGCCCTGGGACTGGGAGCCGTAAGACGAGCCGGGCCAGAAGGGGATAATTAGAGCGTTTTGTCTGACATTGTTGATATAAATATGACAAAAGCCCCTCCTGTTCCTCTCCAACACGCACTCATTTACCCACTCTACGAGCCGCCCATAGACATCAGCCTAATCATCATGCTCAACAGGTGGTGGGCAAATGCGAGGGGCATGAAACCGATACTAGTGCTTCCTGCAAACTGACAAACGTGCTAATTAATCCTGATCTTTTTTCTTATTGTTTTCCATCTGTGTGTAGCGTGTGAGGCCACGCTGAAAGCAGTCGATGCGGTGTTAAAAGAGACAGAAATGGCAACTCTATCATCATCATTATTTACGCTTGTGTCATGCCATTTTATGTTGTTTGGTTGAGCTCCGAAAAAGACTAAAAGCACTAAAGTGTTATTGACAATGAACACAATGAAGACATTTTCTGCAAAATGAACAATAAAACCATTTTCTCTTTAAACAAATGAAAAAAAATATGAAAGTTTTTATGTGTCATGGTCGTATTTGTTGTGCTATCTTTAAATTATGCTGATTTAATTGAATGAAAAAATATTGAATTACAGTAATGAGAGTCTACTTAGCTTTTAAGAATTACTAAAAACCTCAGAAGTGAAATATCAATTAATTAAAGATATTAAAATGTGCAGGGAAATGTGCTTAAATAATATAATTAATGTGCAAACATATTTAAGTAAAACAAACCAAAATTTAAGTTATTAACGGTTAAGATTATTTTCCAAAGTGAACCATATTCAACTATTTTCTCACTAAATAAATACAAAAAAGAAAATAATATTGAAAATATGTATTCATACATCATGGTAGTATTTGTTGTACTGTCTTTAAATTATATTGAATTAAATGGGGAAAAAAATCCATTAAATTTTTTTATGAGAATTATATGAAAAATTATGATTTTTTATAAGAAACAACATTTAAGTTAAGTTTAAGACAATAAAGCATTTCCCCAAAAATGAAAAAACTTCTATAAATAAATAAATACAAATTAATATATTTAAGTCATGGTAGTATTTGTACTCGTTCTACATTATGCTAAATTAAATGGGAAACAAAAGCAAAAAGAGTCAAATATCCCTTAATTAAACATATTAAAATCATATAATTATGCATTAAAATAATGATAATTTGAGTGGGCAAATGTGCTTAAATGTTATAAAAATAAAGCAAAAACGTTTTTATAAGTTACAAACCAAAATGTAAGTAATTGTTCACCATATTTTAAACAGAATTTGACATCACGAGCTAAACTTTGTATTGAGACATATTTAGTCACGTGACATACGTGATGGCGTTCCACATCACGGACATCAAACTTGGCATATTTGAATAAACGTGTCTCTCATGTTATCTTCCATAGAAGACAGTCAGTCAGTCATACGGGTTCACGAGGGTGAGTAGATGACAGGATTTGTTTTGGGTGCACTATCCCTTTAAGGGAGGGTGTAATATAACTAAATCTCCTTCAGACCATGTCAGTTAAATCCTGAAAATGAAAGATTGATTTGCCTTTGCAAACCAGCATGGAAACGAAACCCAACATGTTGCTTTTAAATGATATGTGTGGTAACAGAATATGCGTGTCAGTAGTGAAAGCACTGATTCATTTTCCCTTCTTTGTAATTTTATGGAGCTACACGGTGAATGAAGAACATCTCACAGGGAAAATATATTTTGGAGGTTTAATATCTTAACTATTTTTATTTTTTTCCATGCATCACATGAAATCCCTTCTTTGTGGTCTGTGTCATAAATTCTGGAAATAAGTTGAACTTGGGGAATTGAAATGTGGCCCAAAATAAAACGTGTGCTCATTTATTCACCTTCATGTCGTTCTGAACCAGCATGGCTCCTTTCTTCTGTTAAACACAAAAGATGATGTGTATCCAGACCAATGCAATGAAAGTGAATGGGAAGTTCAATTGTTGAGCTCAGTCCATATGACGAGTGCACTTTATTTCAATTCTTCTGAAGTCACGTGATGTTTTCTGTGAGGAACTGGATAAATTAAGGCATTATTTGTTCATTTTTACTCTGCACTACAGTAACTGGTCAATGAAACTCGTCATGAGACACGTGAGAGCCAATGGCGTTTAATGTCATTAAACATGTTAATATGGGCTTTCGTTTCAGCAGATGTTGTGACTGTAAGTATACTATACTACAAAATATGTGTTATTTAGTAAAATCATTATATTAATTGATATATACAATTTCGCAAAAATATTTACGCATTTTAATTTACATTTTATAAATGTATATACATATATATTTAATATATAAAATATTATTTAATGTGTGTATATAACCATTTTTTATTTTATATATGAAGATATTTAAAAAATATATTGTAATATATTTATATATACACACACAATACATAATTATATAAAATATAAATTGTATTTAATTAATAAAACATTTATAAATATTTGTATTATTTAAAAAATATAATATATATATATATAATATTTTACAATTTTCACATTCAATATTCAAATTAATGTAGAAACAACAAAGTATATTTTTAATATTTGTTTAATGCCATATTTTTTATGACTGAAGGCAAGTATCAATGATACCAACTGATGTCTATATTCATTTTTTTCCTAATATTTAACCATTGACTATAGCATTCAACATTACAGTATAATTAAGAGCTATCAATTTAACATTTATTAGACTTTACAAAATAACTTCTAAATTAAGTGAACTTAAAACAATCTTCACATAAACCCATTATAGTAAATGTCATAGTCTTTAAGCAAGAACATATAGCCTAATTTCATACTAAATTAAATTGAGATAAAGCTTAAAACTACATAAGTTATTGAATTCCTCTTTTTTATGTGTTCTTTGATAAACAGACATCACAGCTGCTGGTTATTAGGATATTTTGGATGCTACTTTAAAAACTGCCGCTTGATGCAGATCTAAAACAGTTTAACATATGACTCATAAATAATAAATACTTACATGCACAGTTTTAAGGGAGCTTTAATTGCCTTCTTTAGTAACTTCATGACTTAACTGATGACATAACGTTGTCATTGTATACTCGTAGTTTCATTTGGGTTTGAATATGACACAGTGCTTTAATATCCTAATACAGCGCATGGTGCCGTATGAGTGCATTCAACTGAAGAGCACGCTCTACAAGCACAGTATAACTGCAGACAGGACCGGAAGATCCGTTCACTGACACGGCCTGACCACATCTCATCTGACCACAGTTCACTGATGTTCTACCGCTGCTGCGTCGTTACTTGTACCGTTTCTGTGCTCGTTTGACTTGCGCCTGGCGCTGAGGTGAAGCTGGAGTGCGCATCTGTCTCCCGTTTGATGTGATCATAAAGACGTTCTGCATCTGAATAAACACATCGGCAGTTGTAAAGTGGGGTGGCCAAATCTAGCCCCGCCCCTACGTTAAATATTTTTAATCGTTAAACTGAAAAAATGTATCGCCTGTGTTAACATACAAATTTTGACAGCACTTTTTTAAACACTTTTTTTTGTGTGTGTGTGTGTCTCCACTGCTCCAGGTGTGTGTGTGTGTGTGTGTGTGTGTGTGTCCACTGCTCCAGGTGTGTGTGTGTGTGTTTGTGTGTGTGTGTGTGTGTGTGTGTGTGTGTGTGTGTGTGTGTGTGTCCACTGCTCCAGGTGTGTGTGTGTGTGTGTGTGTGTATGTGTGTGTGTCCACTGCTCCAGGTGTGTGTGTGTGTGTGTCCACTGCTCCAGGTGTGTGTGTGTGTGTCCACTGCTCCAGGTGTGTGTGTCCACTGCTCCAGGTGTGTGTGTGTTTGTCCACTGCTCCAGGTGTGTGTGTGTGTGTGTGTGTGTGTGTGTGTGTCCACTGCTCCAGGTGTGTGTGTGTGTGTGTGTGTGTCCACTGCTCCAGGTGTGTGTGTGTCCACTGCTCCAGGTGTGTGTGTGTGTGTGTGTGTGTGTCCACTGCTCCAGGTGTGTGTGTGTCCACTGCTCCAGGTGTGTGTGTGTGTGTGTGTGTGTGTGTCCACTGCTCCAGGTGTGTGTGTGTGTGTGTGTGTGTGTGTGTCCACTGCTCCAGGTGTGTGTGTGTGTGTGTCCACTGCTCCAGGTGTGTGTGTGTGTGTGTGTCCACTGCTCCAGGTGTGTGTGTGTGTGTGTCCACTGCTCCAGGTGTGTGTGTGTGTGTGTCCACTGCTACAGGTGTGTGTGTGTGTGTGTCCACTGCTCCAGGTGTGTGTGTGTGCTTTTTGTATTTTTCATAATACATTGTTTTTGTTTTATGAGGGCCGCAATCTCTGTGATTTTTGTGATTATATTCAAACTAACTCTTTTCTGAAAGCATAAATAGTTGCATAGAGGTGTGTTTTATTTTTTTCTCACATTTGGCCTCTAGAGTGATGAATAGAGCCTGTTATGAGGGTATGTGGGTCTAAGCCATATCTAACATGAGCGTAGTGTCCAGAAACTACCCAAGAATCCCTGCAAGGGGACAAATGGCTGAAGAAGCATGTGAGGCCACTCAAGTCCAAGCCCAAATTCCCTGCCAAATAATGGATCTCTGGGGAGCGAGAGAGAGCTTGAGACAAGAAATAGAAGAAATTTACTACGCTTCCAAGAAACTGCTGGAACGGTAAGAGTATTACGACTCGTTTTTCCATTTTACTCGAATGGCCTGTTGACCAGAATGTGTGATTATTTTGTTTCATGTCAAATGTCTGATTCGTTGACAGTTTGTCCTCTGGGCTAAACATGCAATAAAACGTGGATGCGATTCCAGCGGTTTTGCGCAAAGCTGGTGTTTGAGGCGAAGCGGCAGCGCGCAGCGGAGTGGCGTGAGCCTTTAGGGCAGCGCTGGACGCTTGTGGTTTCACTTCTTATTTCTACAGAGAGCTTTTGTCCACGCTGGCACTGCAGACCAAGGGTTTGGCCTCCGGATTTGAGAGATTTATGAAGACGAGTAAAGAAGCCACATGGTCGACAGCGCTGTCACATACAGGGGAGGAGGAAACCGCATCAGGACATCAGAAAGACTCGCGAGCGATGGCCAAAACTGCACGCCGAGGGCCACTTCATGACAAGGAAATGAAATCCGAGCGCTGTCCGCAGGGACGAGGTGCACCGAGAGGAGGCGAGCACATTTCCATCAAGTAAAAGCTGACAGGGGAAAGTCTGCATATTTCATCCAGCACATGTTTCGCGAGTGCAAAGAGCCAAAACCTTTTCAATTTTTCATCTTATTATTTTGTTACCCCGAATTTACCCATTAATAGCTCACACGCAGCCGCATGCACCTGCGTTAGAGACTCGATCTCACGGCTGTGCGCTTCTCCAGATGTGCATCGTGCATTTATGTCACGCTGGGATATTTGTGAAATATATGAGATCCCACCAATCACCAAAACACTCCATCCAAAATCCCATCAAACGCAACAATGCAACACATCCATAACGTCCCAAACCAGACTCGCTTATAAATCGCTTTGGGATACCGCTTAGAGGCTCAAAATGTTTTGATTCGCATTAAAGTCAAAAACAAAATGGACTGTTTTACTTTCCTAATGCATGTTCCTGTTTTAGATTGTGTATGATTCATAAGTGCAAAACTTAACGAGCAGTATAATTAAAATGCAATAATGCAAAAATCTTATAAATGTAAGATTTATATATATTAATTTAAATTGCATGTAAGATTTCCATCCATTTGGATTCTTAAATAAAATGGGTAAGAAATAGGTAAGATTTAAAAAATATTTATTCTTATTAGATTTAAAAATGTATTATTAAATATATTAACTTTGCTTGGATTCAGTGTCAATCTGTTTATTGTGAAAACAATTACTTTCCTTCAGTTAAAAAGTAAGAACGTTGTTAAAAAATGGCTTGCTGTGAAACAAGCAATATTCAATCAGTTAAATGAATTAGATTGACAAATTTGATTTATTGATGATAAATATATAAACCTGGGTATTGTGCATTTAAAACACATTCAGTTTATTAGGACTATTACCGAAATCTGAGCTGTTTCATTTACAGCATGTCTGCCAAATATGAGTCACATTAAGTTTATTGGTTATGTTAAAATTGTGTGATCCAAACAGATGGATTTTATCTGCAATTCAAATACATGAATCTTAAATGTAGGCCTAAATATTTTAGCTCTGACGCCATCTTCCTCCTGATGACATCATTAAAGTCTGAGTAAAGTCAATATTAAATGTGTGTATGTCACACCATAGAAAAATGTGTTATTTAACCACCCAGCCAAATTTGAATGCTAAAAAAAACACCAATTAAATAAAAAAATAAGCAGTATTCCCTGCTCTCAGAAGTGTCTGCTCTCTGTAGCTCTCACTGTATTTTGATGGCATACACTATTATATACATAATAGTGATCATATACATAGTGTTGGGGGAGGGGCCATGCTCGGTGGCATCATCGAGTCCTGATTTAGCCCCGCCCATAAAATCCTAATCAAGAAAAAACTGTTAAACGGTCTAACTCCTCAATTAAGTACTACATAGTCAAGAGTCTTTGTAACATGTTTCAGCAATGGATTTCTAAAAATTATAATGCGTTTACAAACAATACTCAGAATTGAGTTTTCACGGACTTTAAGCCCTTTCATTTTCAGCCACACCCCTTTTTACCATCCAATCAATCCCTGATGACAAACACTAAGTCCAAACCAGATTTTTCTTGTTGCACATAATGTTTTACAGAAATGCACCACATTCACAAAGTAAAATAGATTGCAAATGCCACATTTAGTTGACTTTAACAGATTGCGCAATGTCTGAAAGTGGTTTACTCACTCGGTGCTGTGTTTCAGGCGGATTGCGTAACATTATCAGCACAGTAGTTGAAATATTCCCACTGCATTCAGTAAAAACATGCCGTGTGTTCCTGTAGCGCTTCCGGTCTGTAAGAACGTGGGTTAAAGCTCTCAGTGGCAGCTGAGGTTCAGGAGCTGTGGGTCACGGAGGCCGAGCGAGAGACTTCCACTGCACAGCACATTAAGGAAGCAGCTCCAACGTTTATGTTTTGAAGCATTGAGCTCAAGTGAAGCTCAACAGCTCCCTGGATCACGGCGAGGAAACACTGCTCTCGGCCTGACATCAGCAGATCAGGGGCCTTTCCTGGGAATCACAATGACCCTAAACAAAAACAAAAGTACATTTATGAGCCATTTTTATGTCACTGGGTTGAATGTATAAAACTGACATTGGTGAAGCAGATCGCTCCGTTCTAAATCCTAGTGAACTGCTTAGCTGTCTATATAGGCCGTTTACTTCTAAAGAAGTGTCTTAACTGAAATGATACCAATGAGCTCTCTATACACAAATGCATGTTTGTAGTGTTAGAGTTTTTGTTAAAATTCAATATTAGATTTTATTGGTACATTTTCAGTTTTCACTTTAATTTTAGTAGTTTGGTTGTTTTTGAATTTTTTTATATAGTATTTAATTTTTATTTATTAGTTGTAGTTATTTTAGTACTAGATTGTATTTAATATTTTCTTTATTTAATTTAACTTGTTAAAGTTTTAGTAATTTGTTGGTTTAGTAATGCGTGTTTTTTGTCATTTTTATTAGCTTTTTGTGTGTTTATTTGTTTGTTTGTAGTTTTTTATTAGTTTTATTTATTGTCCGTATAGTATTACTTCATTTTTATTTGTTACTTTTTGTTTTAGTTATTTTGGTACAATATTAAATTTTTTAATTTTCTGCTTTTGCTTTCATTTTAAAGTTTGAGAAAATGTATTGTGTTTTGTATATTTTTGTTTTTCAATGTCTATACAATATTTATTAATTTGTATTAGTTTTTGATTTTAGTACTAGATTTTATATTTTCTGTTTTCACTGTAATTTTAGCTAAAGTTTTTGTAATTTGTGTATTTTCTAAATATTAATAAAATATTAATTAATTTACCTTTTGCTTTGTTTATTTTTGTACTAGACTTTTTTATTTTGTTGTCACTTTTAAAGTTATAGTTTTTTGTGTCTTGTCAATTTTATTTGTTTAATTGTTTTTATGTCTATATAGTATTTATAATTTTGTATTTGTTTGTTTTGTAGTATTTTAACTTTAAAGGTTAATTTTAAATATTTGTTTACGGTTTTAGATTTAGTTAAGGATAACAATCCCGCACTAATGTCAAATATGTGAAAGCATTCCCAGAAATGCTAAGTAGGCTGCACTGCTTTGACCCTATTTATAAATTAACCTGACCCCTTTTATGCTCAGTGTATTTTAAGTTTGTCAGGCAGACATGCTTTTACTTGGTAATTGCTCATTCCCAGATAAGATGTCAAGGTTCGCATCACTAAAACGCTCCTCAGCATCGCTGCCTTAAGCTCATAAACTCATAAACTGCTTTACACGCCAGGAATTCAGCCCCTTTGTTTAGCCAAAAATAACTATCGCAGTTTACCGTTTCTGCAGTCCATCAAAAGGGCCGGAAGTGATTACTGTTTATTAAAAAATCTAATGACGTGCACTAACGGCGTGTTGTGAGTTGCTGCAGAATGGCCGCTCGCTGACGCCCCAGAGAGGTAAACAAAGACAGGAAGATCAAATAATGCATTCGTCACATTCCCCAGGGCCGGGGGCCAAGTTCATGTCAAATCCATAATAAGGAAAGTATCCTCCGCACAGCTCGTTTCCCCGCACGCACGTCACACTCTGCTGGAAATCAACGCAGAGGATGTATTGATATTCCTGGTGCTTCCTTTCTCACAAGCTCAATACAGGCTCGTCACATCACAAGTACCGGCGCGCATCCCCCCCCCATTAAACACACAATTATAAACCATTAGGCTGCCAAAACTGGGCCTTTGTTTTGTGTTTGGGTTCGTTTTTGTCTTTCTTTGGAGGGAAGACAATGTTGGAGTGCATAACAGGCCGGTAGTTTGTCTTGCCTGGAAAACAACAAGATTTAAGAGAGTCTAGGACAACAACACACAGCTGTTTCAATCATCTGTTTAAATCTTGATGCTTTATCATGTCCGCTGATGGACAAACAAATATAAACTCAGACAGCACTGTTCCACAGGGACAAACATGGTATTCTGACATTTCACTAAGATGTTTTTGAGTTTCTTTTGCTCACCGAGGCTGCATTTATTTGACAAATTATTACAATTTAATTACAATTTAAAATAGCTGTTTTCTATTTAATTAAGTTATGCAAGTTATCACTGTAATACTCAGCTGTATTTTCAGCATCATTACTCCAGTCTTCAGTGTCACATGATCTTCAGAAATCATTCTAATATGCAGATTTTTTGCTCAAGACACATTTCTGCTTAACTGCGATACATGTTATTTTTCAGGATTCTTTGCTGAACAGAAACAGCATCTTTTGTAAAGTTATAAATGTCTTTGCTGTCGGTGCAATAGCGTTATGGGCAGCACATATAGCACCGTTGTGCTTCAGGCGTCCCAAGTTCGAGTCCCAGCTTGAGGACCTTTCCCAATCCTGCCCCCCCGCTCTCTCTCCATTTTGCATCCAGTCTAAATGACTGCCCTGTCCTTATAAAAAGGCAAAAAAATTGAAAAATACATGTTTAATTTTTTTTTTCATGTCTTTGATGTCACTTTTGATCAATATTTTAAATAGATTTTTATTTTCCTTTTAATAAAGGCAACACATTTATATTGCATTATTTCCACACAATAAATAAATACAAATTATTGTATTATTTTGTTTTATGTATATATATATATATTTTTTTATGATTATTATTATGGTTTTATGTTGACATTGTATATATTCATTTTTATTATTTTTTATTATTTTAGTACTAGATTTTATTTTAATATTTTCTGTATTAACTGTAATTTCAGAGGAGGAAATGGGACTCAATTCTGCATATATAAATACTGAAGAAACTGTAAAATATTCTGTTTTAATATTTTATAATAAACTATATTATATATTAAATATATATTTTAAATATATACACATATATATATATATATATATATATATATATATATATATAGAAATATATATACAATATATATATATATATATATATATAACATATTAAATTAAATAGTTTAAATTTATTTCTATAATATTAAAAATCTAAAATGTATAGCTTTAAACATAATGAAAAAAAATTGTTTGTAAATGAAATGCCGGTTCCCTTGTGGGCCGCTAGAGAGATCTCTGTCAGAGGGAGAAAAGCTGCTCTTAGTGGTCACGCAAACACACTACAGCTGCTGCCGACAATTAACTTGAACGTGTGAATATCTGTAATGAGTGCAAAGACAATCTCATAATCCTCATCTGTTTGAATTAGTCAGATTATTCAAATAAATCAACTCACTGAATCAGTGAGAGCGCGTTAATTCTTCAACATCTCACTCGCTTAGTGAATTATAATTCTGTATTTGATGCATTGTCAAAAGAGTTCTTCCAAATGAGGAAAGCACTTATAGATCATGAAACCTAAATCAGTATCATTACTTGTGTTTATAACATGTAGTTAAAAATAATAAAAATGCTACATTTTAAAATAAATAATATTTGAATTTGAATAAAATGTTACAATTTTAGCTTAAACATGCAAAAAAAATTAGAAATATGTGCATACAGATTTATTTTTGGTTGTTCATAGAACAAGTAGTTTGCATTTTCTACAATAATATTACAACTTAAATTGAACATGTTGAAATATTAACAAACAGGATTAAAAAAATATGTTATATTAGAAATATGTGCCTCCTGATTTATGTTGGTTGTACATTTAAAGTACAGTTAAAGATAAAAATATAAAAAAGTAATTTTCGCAATTGTTAATATTTTCATTTTTAAATTGCTGAAATATTACCTTAAACGTGTTAGAAATATGGACATATTCATTACTTTCTGGTTGCTCATATAAGATGTATTTAAAGATTTTGTAAAATAGTTTTAATAAAAAATGCTGAAATATGAATTTATACATGCTAAATATGTTAAATAAGAAATACATGCATACAAATTACTTTTTGGTAGTTCATATAACAGATTTAAAGATGAATAAAATTAAATTTTTGCAATAATGATTTTTTTTTTTATAAAAATGTTGAAATATAAATGTAAACATGCTAAAAGAAACTAAATGATAAAATAAAAAATAGAAATATGTGCTTACAGATTACTTATTGGTAGTTTAAATAATATAGTTAAAAAAAGTTAAATCAAGAATATGTGCCGATAGATTTCCACCTCTAAACAAAAGTATATTTCAATACTGCAAACTTGTTTTTGGCCAAATGATAAAAACTAAAGAAGCTAATACGTGTTTTCATGCATGCACCCAAAATCCTCGCTTTTATTATAAATGCTAGAGCCGCAAGTCTAGCAGAAATGATGAGGGTCACTTTTCCAGAAACCAAAGTATCAGGTTTCAGGTCCAGCATGGAAATAACGGTGTGTGGTGGCCAAAGTCTCCATGATGTTAACACCACTCACCAGAAAAACAGAAGAAGAGGGGAAAAACCTTCTTACCTTAATGGCAATCCCAGTTCAGTCCTGAAACGAGAGAGAGAGAGAGAGAGAGAGAGAGAGAGAGAGAGAGAGAGAGAGAGAGAGAGAGAGAGAGAGAGAGAGAGAGAGAGAGAGAGAGAGAGAGAGAGAGAGAGAGAGAGAGAGAGAGAGAGAGAGAGAGAGAGAGAGAAGAGAGAGAGAGAGAGAGAGAGAGAGAGAGAGAGAGAGAGAGAGAGAGAGAGAGAGAGAGAGAGAGAGAGAGAGAGAGAGAGAGAGAGAGAGAGAGAGAGGAGATTTAGAGAGTGAAGAAAGCTGCAAACATACAGCGATGCTTTCCTCTCTGCTCCTGAACCCACCTGAGCAGGGTCAATGTTTCAAACTCTCGTGGATCATCTCAGACGCAGAGACTGTAATATAGCAGCGGAAACTCTATTCAGAGCATATTTCAACAAATGAAGGCACGGTTATTTATACAGCACATTTTATACACTGTGGCAAATCAAATAAAAGTGATTTAAAAAAGAATCATAGAAGGTGCATAATACAAATAACAATAATAAAGAAATCAAGCAAAAAAGAACATTAATTATATGAATTAAATATTATAATAAATGACAATTGACAATTAAGCACAGATTCTCTCCCAAATTCTTATTGCTATTATGTAAAATAAATAATATAATAATAAACATTAATAATCATAATCCTTATAATAAAAAGGAAATAACAGAAACAAATAATGATTTACAATAATTAATTTAATTAGGTTTGCAAAAAAGTATAATTAGAGGATTTTTATAAAGATGTTTATTGACAATCGAGCACATTATCTCTCCAAAAACGAACCGCTGTAATGCAAAATAAAAACACTTGAGAATAAAAAACACTAACATCAACAATAATAATTCTGATTGCTTTAAATCAGTGTGTGTATATATATATATATATAGTGGTGGGCCGTTATCGGCGTTAACGTGCTGCGTTAACGCGAGACTCTTATCGGCGATAAAAAAAATATCGCCGTTAATCTATTCTCAAAGTTGGGTTGGGAGCTGGGTCTATACTACGCAAGTTATGATGACTTTCACCCTGATATTTTAGCGCGGATGTATACCTAGCCGAATTGCACTGTAGGGGGCGAGAACGAGTCTTCGAACTAGAGGCTCGCAGTCCGTGATGGACAGATTGTTAACGGCTGGTCTATGTGGTAATACAATCGGGCAGGACATCCAAACGCTCATCTATCATTCATCAACCTCAAATATGGCTTTTCATCTGAAAGATGTATGTAGTAGCAACTTTACATGGCTCAATATGATGTTAACCTAGAGAAATGTGCGCTATTGAAGTGTTTGTGGAAGCTGCTTTGCGCAGGACAGGCTCCGTGCGCTCACTTGCTCTTAAAATCTCCGTCATTCTTCGTCATACAGATAAAAGTAGCCTAATACATAGGGATGGGTATCGTTAAGGTTTTATCGGTATTACTACTCTTACCGATACTGCTTATCGATTCGGTACTTTAACGGTATTCTTATCGGTACTTTTTGTTTTATGTATATATATGACAAATTAAGAGCTGAATTAACATTGCTTTATATTCTGAAATGTAAAATAAATATTTAATGAAATGAATATAAAGCATCAATTTGTAAATGCACATGTGTGCAGGCATTTTTAGTGTTTTATACATATTATAAGATACAGTAAGAACATGAACAAAGAAAAAGTAAAACAAACTGAAAAATTCAATAAAACAAATATACAACTGAAAAGAAATAAACAGTGCTTTTTTCATGAAGGTCCACTAAGATTAATGTTCTGGAAAGTAATAGCTACAAAATAAATCTAAAAGTATTAAAATGTAAATGAACACTGGATAGTTTTCACTGTATGTATTGATAGATTAATGCTTATTAAAGCTATAACGTTATACAGATTAAGAGCTGTGATTTTTTCTTTCATTTTGTTCTTTGATTAACATTGATGAAGCGCCAGTTTGTCACTTTAAGACAATATATTGACACACATCAGATTTTCTCCCAACTGTTCTCATTCACTTAAGACATAAACTGTGTTTAAGTGAATATTCTCCAAGCCGGCCATTTTGACATATTTTGTGTGTATCTTATCGACTATGGATCCGCCCGAAGCTCAAAGTGTTTTGGAGCGCTCCACGCACACACACACACACGCACACACACTTCAGCCTGGGGGAACAGCGTCTCTCGTGCGGATTGTGCTTTCAACGTCTCTTTATCAAACATGTCCCGCGATTTAGCAACAGTAAAGACGGCATTTTACAACAATCGCCGATTGAGCTGATTCTGACTTTGAGTTTGGGTTTTAGGGAGGAACGAATGTGTGAAGGGAAGAAGAAACGCGGCTATAATGCTTAGAAGCCAAAATCGAAATAAAAAAATACAATTAGCAGCCGCAGCCACAGGCCTAAAGCGTAAGCAGATGTTTGAATGTTTAGTTCTCTCTTCTATCATAATTAAACCGCTTTCATGTTGCACGCGCTGACGCTCCTCCGCATGAGCGCGATCTCGCTTCTGAATTGCGAATAGCAAAAATGCATCATAGACAAATGTTTTAATACGAAATATACAAAAACAGCAGGCGACTCTGGTGAGATAGAATTTGCAAGATAATGTGTATATATAGCAATAATAAATGTATGTGTGTTTTCTTAATTTCTCCAGTACCGATAGCAGAACCGTTAACGTCAGAGCTTATCGATACTCCGGTCTTTCATAATTTAGCCCCGAGACCGATTAAATACCGGGTTTCGGTACCCATCCCTACTAATACATCTTTCGAATCTGTAAAGACTCTACGTTTATTTGTGTGCACTCAGAATAACAACGAAACGCGTTGCGCTTTTAAGCAAACAGGATGCGCTTTAGGTCTCATGTGAACTTGAGAATTCACTCCCGTGTCACCCTCTGCTTCGAACCTGTGTGTATGCCTAACGTTACTGTGAAATTACCACATCAGGCGTGGCGTTAACATGGATGCAGCTATGAAGCCGCCGGTTTGCTTCAGGAAAATGTATTTTTAAGAAGCTTCCCAATGGAAACTGTAAACAGTTCATCACGACCTCTTATGTAGGCCTACAGTTCAAAATTCATGTTTAACTGAATAAACAGTTAGTAAACACAAGTACATCTTATTGAACATAGTTTATTTTCATCACCAATGATCATAGTAGAACAGCTTTCTCAAGCAGTTTGTGATGCATTTTGGAAACAGGAGATGAGCCCCTGGTCTAATGCGCCACCTGGCTTGAGAAACCCATTCTCAAAGACTTACTTTTAGTCATTATTTGGGTAGCACACATATTCTGAATGCCTTCGGCAGAATTCAAATGAGCCATTTTAATCTAGATTAATCTAGATTAATTCCAAAATTAATCTAGATTAATCTAGATTAAAAAAATTAATCTATGCCCACCCCTAATATATATATAAACAGTAATACTACTAATAAAGGAAGGAATAGAGAATTATTTGCAAGAATTAATTGCGTACAGGATTCAAAGTATAATTTCAGGATATTCATTAAGATATTCATTGACAATTAAGCTCACTTTCTCCCCAAAAACGAATTGCTATAATGCAAAAATAAAATAAGATAAAATATTTTTACACATTTACACATTGTCCATCTTTTTGTTTTGTTAAATTTTTAGTGAAATGTGGCCCGAAAATGTTTTCATTATCCTTTGATCTGTCTTGTGTGATTAGTTACAGAAGATTTGTTAAAGAGCAGAGATAAACCGAATGAAGTAAGTGTGTGTGTGTGTGTGTGTGTGTGTGTGTGTGTGTGTGTGTGTGTGTGTGTGTGTGTGTGTGTGTGTGTGTGTGTGTGTGTGTGTGTGTGTGTGTGTGTGTGTGTGTGTCTGTGTGTCTGTGCGTGTGTGCGAGTGCGTGTGTGTGTGCGTGCGTGCGTGTGTGCTTGTGCGCACGTGTGTGTGTGTGTGTGTGTGTGTGTGTGTGTGTGTGTGTGTGTGTGTGTGTGTGTGTGTGTGTGTGTGTGTCTGTGTGTGCGTGTGTCTGTACTTCTCAAGGGTGCCCACTCTTGGTAGTGAGTTATTCACAGTCTTAATGAGCCGTAATAAAACGCACGGGTGAGCAGAGCCGGGGGTGTCTCGTTTCAGCAGCCCATCATCCACCACAGTCATGCTGCTATCGGGAAATTCCCCACAACACACACGCTACACCGTTCTCTAATTACTTCATTCATTAACAGAGTAAACTGAATTGCACCATCACACAACGCTGCGACCGCATCCAGGTCACCGGATCCTCTTTCAAATGGACAACAAACCATAAACAAGGACGGCGTGAAGCCAGAAACATATTTTCACAAGTACACAAACATTGGCCGATGCATTCAATATTATGGTGGTCAGAAATACTCAAGGGGTCGACGTTTCCCTCAAATGTCTGTGCCATTAAACCAGATATGTTATTATTCAGGTGGCTAGGCCTAAGACTTCCCTCAAACATCCACCCTGTGTTTGTGATTAATAGCTCATGACAATTTAATGGAGAAACATATAGCCTGGCACCCTGCAGTCACTTTCATAAGTAAATAAGCCCCATTAACACCATATGCTAGCGATGCCACACAAGGCGACTGGCTCGACTCAATCACACTCACATAAGTCAAAGCGGGAAACATCCTCAAGGTAGTAATTTCAGAGTCACATGAATGCCATAATTCACTGTAGCTTTAAAAGAGAAACCCCGGTCGATTAAATTCCTGCCAGCTGCTCGAAGGCGTTTCATACTGGAAAAGAAACACAGAAATAACTGTTCGCTTAATTACAGCGTTAAGTCTGTCATTTCTTGTCAATCACAGTTAATCACGGTGTCTTTATCCTCGTAAAATACACCAATTAGATGCAATAAAGTGTGAAATGTCAACAAATTA
Source organism: Gymnocypris eckloni scoliostomus (assembly GCA_027564155.1). Taxonomy (NCBI): domain Eukaryota; kingdom Metazoa; phylum Chordata; class Actinopteri; order Cypriniformes; family Cyprinidae; genus Gymnocypris; species Gymnocypris eckloni. Next base: position 37,562,804 of record CM050412.1, on the reverse strand, counting down.
GTTCTAGAAAGCCTGTAATTAGCACATGAGAATAAAAGGGGACTTATGTTTTTATTATATTTTGTCAGAAAATTGTGTATATGTATACACTTATATATGTACATTAATTATTATTATATAAATTATTATTCATTATATTTTATATTTTTGATTGATATTTGTGTGTGTGTTACATTGAAACAAAATATTCTATAAATGAATAATAATAATAAATAATATATATTACATATTACTTCACATATATAGATATACATTTATATACACACAAATGCATTTAATTACATATATATATATATATTAAATATTATTATTACATTGCATTACAATCAATAGAAATAATACAAAATTATTATTATATAAAAATCATATTTTATACTTAGAATTGTATTTTGTACTTTATATTTTTATTTTATATATAATTTATCTATAAAAATATACAATTACAAACACATAAAATATTCTTAAATATCATTATATATTATATTTATAATATATTCAAGTTTTATATTTGATTATAATACACGTGTGTGTGTGTGTGTATGTGTGTGTGTGTGTGTGTGTGTGTATGTGTGTTTATATATACACACACATACACACACATATATATTTAGATAGATCTATATAAAAGTATATAAAAACTGAAAAATTAAGAAGGTAACAACTACAATTCAAATAACTATACTACATACTAAAAATATGTATAATAAAAAAATATGTGTATCATCACAAACTCTGCATCTTCCGTTGCAAAGGGGGCTTTGGGTGATATTAACACATGCACACATACAAAAAAAGTATGAACACACTATTACTTGCAACAAACTAATTCTATTGATCTAATTCTACACTGAAAATACAGCTGCAAAATGATCATTGAATGATAATCCTGATTTGTCAAATCTGATATGTTAATGGTCAAAAGTTATTTTTTCGTTAGTGCAGAGAATCCTTGTGAAGCCAGCAATGAATGAAAATCCAGCTGCCGTGGAAAAAGTGCAAACTGAATCAACACTTCTAGGAGAGCAAAACATGATAATACTACATTCACGTAAAACTCATTGCTCAGATTTGATATGCAGCAGTAAATTGGACAAAATTATTCATCTGAGATGAGGGTCTGCTAAATCTATCAGTCTGTTATTCTAGCAGGCACTAAATAATGAAATAAACGTTCCCCGCCTCCAGAAAGCAGTAAGGCCCTATACCTGATGTTTTAAGAAGTTTTTATCACAGCACACAGCGAGAGATTTAACTGCTGTGAGTTACAAGAGGGGAACGTCAGATCATATATCAGGACTTCTAGTTTACATTAAGATTATTAACATCAACACATTGTTTTACCTTCTGTCTGTCTGGTGTGTATCGAGTCAAATGATCATGTCATCAGAAAGACTACTGACAAAATACAAATAAAACATTCAAGGACAGAATTAATACGAAATGAATGTGTGCGAGCGCTTTGGTCATCTGTAATACATGTCTGTGCCACCAGAGGGCATCATAAACTCATCCATTCATTACAAGGTGTGTGTGTGTGTCTATATTATATATAGTTTTATATAAATAATAGTAATAATAACAACAATAATAATAATTTACTAATAGTATAATTTGATATATATATATAAACACATAATATACATATAAAAATAATTATTTCTATATATTTTTATAAGTGAATAACCATTATTATTAATTTTATTATAATATAAATTATTTCCGCTTGTTAAGCCTGACGTCACACTCCAAACACTCAATCAGATAACACGAGAAAAAAACAAAAGGTGCTAATATACACCCAGAATGTGATATAATATTACAAAAGAAATTATAATCCTAACCTTTAAATCCATACCGAAATCCTAGATAGCCAGACAATGAAAATATAAATATAAATCAATCAATCAATCTAAAAACGATTTCTGTTTGGGACGCTTTGTGCATGGAGACTGTAGTGTACACCGTAAGTTTGAAAACGTTAATATTAAATGTTTAATATGAATAAACAGTGCTCATAAACGGCTGCTGAGGTAGTGACGCGAGTTGAGCGCTTCTTACGTCACCACTTAAGAGGATTCTATCTATAGACCACTAAAAGGCTATTAAAAAACAATGATAACATTATACAAGGTTTATACTTCCGTCAGGCATTTGTTCACATTAATAACCTTAATTATGAGCAATAATCTGTCATGCATGATCTTCCAAACAGCTCCAAATCTTCCCAATATTTAAACAGCAACCATTCAAATCGTCTAATATCGACGTCTGTATTTGTGTTTCTGTTCGCAAGCATCACAGCCGGTTTACGACCTACACAACATCTTGACATGCGATGAGTCTGAGCTCTACAATAACACTCGTTTTTCTGCCAGACGACAATGTGACCGCGAGTCAAGCTAATGCAGACACACGAGTCTCCAGTAAACTCAGTGACACCGAGAGTGTTTCTCCCAGAGCTGTCATTGAGCACCTCTTCTATAATAGGCAATGGGATTGTGTGTTTTATTTAGAGAAGGTGTAAATAATTAGTGTTTTATGGCGCAGGTTGAGTCGGTCTGTCAGGATGTCAGAGAGCTGCACAGATAAACCCTGGAAGCGAACGACAGACTGATGCGACCCATCTGTGATATAAACAGGTGGCCTGGTGGTTAATGACCTGAGCTGGTAACTGATAGGTTTTAGGTTCAAACCCCATGAGGACTGAACCTGTAATGAATTAGACCAAGACCAAGACCAGGTGGTCCAAGAACAAAACTAAAAATCCAAACGTATCAAAATAATTTCTAATGCCTAATTAAGTTTTCAGTTTTGTGTAATAACAAAAATTATAAAGAAATCTATGCTTTTACACTTGTACACAAAAATCGAATTAAACATGGTAAACTGGATTTGAAATATAAAGACTTCCAGCTTCATTTTCATAACGTCTTGTCTGACTTGATTTAACACTTTTGAAAACCAATATGAAAATGTATATTTTCTAAGCAGTTGAATCCTTATACTTGCCAGGTATTTATCCATAAATACAAGGATATTAAAAAAATGACCCAAGCTTTTCTTGCACAAGGGTCTATTTTAATACTTCGTATACCCATTAAGCTATTAAAAGTTGAACTGCTCTCTTTATTTATTTATTTTTACTTATTTGCTATTTTTATTTGAGTTACTAGTATGTGACAAGTGGGTCACAAGAGAGAAAAACAGTGTAAGAAAATAAACTAATAATAAAATGTGGTTACAATAAATAAATAAAATGAAGTAGATTCAGATAATAACATTTAAATATGCTTTAAATAAATAAATACCCATTTGACTTAAATAACAGTGCAATAATAGGAGCAGGAAACAAATGTAACAATATAACAATAGAAACCTAGATATTTTCCTAATAACTTTTTTCAAATATTAAGTATGCCACTACTTATGGCTTTATACAAGAAATGACATACATGGGTTTTAAATTTTAGGATTGGTCCCTTGTACGAAGATTAGTCCATTATCTATGTGAGGGTTTATAAAGCTAATTTAATCAATTATTAGCTTTTCATCAACTTACAAACCCTCTGAAGTTCCTTCACAACATCCTCACAACAAAGAAGAAAAGTGTCCTGCTCACAAACAAGTCTCTGTTATGACACAAGATGGCAGTAAAGTCCTACAGAGATTCGAGCGAGCTTTTCTCAGTCCGGCTTCTTTTTTCTGTGTGGTTTTCTCGAGATTTGTGAAACACGTTCTCCTTTGTTCATTAAACATTTTAAACTATATATCCCTGCCCTTCACTGTCGATTCCGCCTCTTTATCATTCATAAAATATGGACAAACACTTTCAAACAGCAGTAATGATAAAGGTCCACATCAGATGGTGGATTTGTTTTGATGTCTGAGCTGTTATAGAGTCAAATCTTCCTGTATGACTTTAATTAAAGTTGTCATGTGGACGACAAACTCCTAAACGTTTATGAAGTCCAACATTTAACGTTAGTCTGATTGTGTCGTTTTCATTAAGTTAAATGCTTATTTGAGGTAAGACTCGCTGACTGATAGTCACCTAATTTCTGCGTCTCACTACATTAACTAACTTAACACCGTGTGGAAGTACTCTAATGAGCACACATACGACGTAAAAACGATTTTGTCGATTTATATAATTTGTGGCGAGATAAAAAGCGTCTTACCTCAGAAACCCGTGCGCTGGTCAGAGCGCGCGCAGCTTCCGTCAGTTTGAGCGGGAAAAATAACCGTCTCGTGGGTCGATTCAAAATGCTCAAACTATCTTGCGCGAAATGCTTGTTAGTTGCAGTAAAAGCATGATTTGCTATTAAACATTATTTATTTAAGTTAAAAGATGTAGCAAAATAACTTTCTACAAACACTGTTATTAAGCCTGGTTGTATTAATAGCGTTACTATCACTAACTTTAGTAAAGAAACGCCTCAGCTAAAATACAGATTTCGATATAAACATGTTAAATAGGCTGATAAAAAATGTGGTCTGTTTTGTTTAACATAACATTAACATATTATATTGACTCTGTGAGTAGCCTACATGTATTTTCAACAATATTTCTGGTAAACTCTGATTGAAAATGAACGACTTTGCAGGTGTTGTTGCCTGTGTAGGCCCCTTAAAGGTGCACTCACTAAATTTACCATCATTGTTTTTTACACAAATAAATTATTAGTAAAAAATCAGGTCATTCACATGTTTATGCACTTATGGAAATGTATGAGGCTAGGCTGCTGGAATGAATATTACCCCTGCAAAGCCTGACATGTGAACTATAGCTTAAAAATACAATTTTCTTGAACCAAAGACAAAATATTTGTACAAAATACTTTTTTGCATATACTTATATTTTGATCCATCAGGCTTGCTCATTTAGTCTGATATAGTGAGAATATGGAGGAAAACGGCTGAATTTTATTCCGAGACTTAGCAGAAATATGAAATGTGATGCAGATGCAAGATAATATGTCTTGGTAAGCTGATATTTAAATGCTTAGTTTGATGTTCAAAACATATAATGCAATGCAGAGGTGGACAGTAGTGAAGTATTTTTACTTTATTCAAGTAAATTAAAAAGGTATCTGTAGTTTATCAGAATGTGTTTCTTTGGAAAACTTTACCTCCTTCATCCCAAAGCATAATGTCATACATTTTACTGCAATATATTTCATAAACTAAAGTAGTTTTTTTATTATAATTTTTTACCTTTAATACTTCAGAACATTAAAAATGTAGTATATTCTTGTACCCAAGTACATTTTTTGAATTACTTTTACTTGAGTAAAAGTACGAAAGTAATAGATTTCTAATTTAATTAAGTATTAAATAATATTTAATATGAAACGTAGTGCAGTAAAAAGTACAATGGTATGCTTTGGAATGTTGTGAAGTAAAGGTTTTCTAAAGAAAAACACTCTAATAAAGTACAGACTTGTACTAAAATGTACTTTTAAAGCAGAGTAAGATAATAAAATGCCTCAAAGCCTGATGATTATATCTGATTTTTCTAAAAACATAATGTCTGGATAATCAAGTTAAGCTAAGCTTCAGTACAGTAAGTGTTCATCTTGAAATATAAAAGTATTCTTATGTGTACTTTATACAAATCTGTAAAAATGTAATAGCAAAAAGCTCAAACTGAAGATGAATGTTTGTAAAATTACACTAAAAGACCTTTTACTGAATATAAACTGTAAACTATCAGTGACAGAAGGCATGTGCAACCAGTTTTTCAGTGAAGTTTAGCTCATTTCGAGGTCTAACAAGACATAACCTTCTCTGTGCATGTTTCATATGTCCATGATTTGAGTCAGGCGTCTGAAATCAGTGTCTCTGTTATCACACTGTTGACTGACAGCTCAGTGCTGTACTCAGAGATTACAGATCACTCACTGCCCCAGAAACAGCACGGCTATTATAAATAGCTCCTTTATTATGACTGTTTCATGTTTCAGGCTAAAGTTAGATGCAGAACATGTGGCTGGAACTAAACAGGAAAGCATCTTAACATTACATCTAAATGCAGAGTGATTTCTTCCAGCTATGCAAGGACAGATTTTCATTATGGCTCTCATTACAACGAGAAACTTAACCTCTTGTCCAACGGCAAATTTAGCATCAACATTACTGCTGCTGTCTGTTTTTCTCTGGATATAACAACCATGACTCGAGACACGCTGAGATGATGTTGTCTGTAAATATTGAACGGATTTGCAGCAAATTATTTGCTTCTAATTTGGTGTTTGATGCCTGTAATATCAGGGAAGAATATAAGCAACATTTTAAAATAAAATAAAATAAAACAATCTCACTGTAAAGTTGTTTCAACTTAAAATAATGTGTTACCCCGCTGACTTAACATTTTTAGTTTAGTCAACTTGAAATTTTAAGATACTCAATGTTAATTTAAGGGACAACTGGAATATTTTAGTTGACTAAACTACACATTTTAAGTCATCGGGGTAACAAATTATTACAAAATAGTTTTTGGGGGGGTTTACAATGATTACGGCAGTTAGCTAATTCAATTTAGGCAAATTCGGCATTCAAGGAGGGCAGATATTTGCCCCAAACACAATGAAATATTTGACTTTTGTCAAACTTTGCTTGTTTTATTCTGGTTATTGAGTCTGCGTGCTGCTTGATGACACACAATATTTCATAAATAGGCTTCTTATCTTACTGTAAAAAAGTGATACGTTGACTTAACTTAGAAATTAGGAAACCTGTTGCCTTAAAATGATTAAGCAATTAATAATAAAACAATTATAAGTTAAAGATTTGTCAATTGTCACTTTTCCGATTATTATTTACTTAATAAATTTAAGGTTTCCTAAATTTTTAAGTTAAGTCAGCATCAATTTTTACAGTGTAATAAACATAAATTAAAAATAAAACAAATATAACATTAATGTGGATTTGCAGAAAATCATTAATTTGCTTGTAATTTGGTATTAGATGTCTGTAATATCAGGGCAGGATATTTTCATAATTTTCATGTGCAGCAAAATAAAAAAGTAAATTAATAAAATATTTGTTTAAAAATCTACTGTGCTTAATCATGTTTTAATAATAATTGCATAAAAGAACAGCTAAGTTTAATATAATTCCTATACTATTATAGTCTGTTAATATTTTGAGTAAGATTTCATTTTTATCTTTATATTTTCCCCTTTTTGGTAGTTTTGTTGTGTTTTTGTCATATTTCTTTATTTGGAATATGTCAACACATTTTTATTTATTTATTATCTTTGTTTTATTTAGTTATTAGCTTGGCAACTAAAATAAAATATCGAGTTTTTGTACTTTATTCTTCTTTAGTTAATGTTTATTTTAGTTCAAGTAACAAAGGTATTATTGTTAATGGTTCTAGTTGTGGCTTTAGTTAATAATCTTGCATTTTTTTTGTCTCTAATCATTAACATATGTCAGGCCAAGACACTACAAGGTATGAGGAATGCTTGCTGCTCCCTCTAACACATATTCATATTTCAAGAGCAATTTATATCTCATGACCTGATTATTTTTGCGCTGACCTTATGGATTACGTGTCTTCATTGTTGCATTTTTAGAGTGTGATATACCAGCGCTGGTCTGCAGCTGTTGTCTTCAGAGACGCCCACCGAGGTTTCATATGAGTGCAAGTATCTCCAGAGCTCATTCCAAACAGGACAGACCCGGAGTGGGGCACAAAGACGCACAGCAACAGTAACCAGCCTAAACACACTTACTGTAAACATGAGCTTTAAACGTGGAAAGCAGTGACAGTGTTTAGGAACATCGTGTCTCCTCCTGTTTAGCAGCTTCTGACCAACAACCAGCAGAACATCTCAAACATCTTTACTGCTTCCTTTACGATCTCTCAGTGACTGAAGAAACGTGTTTAACCTCAACATATCAACTTTAAATGCAAATGTAATGCTCTTTTAAAGCTCACAGGAAGTTATCAGGTGTTTCTTTTAAAGATCTCTAATGAGTCAGTTGTTAGCGTACAACGAGAAGAGCTTTACATTTAAACATCTGATGAATTTGATGAAAATGTTAATGTTGTCTATTATATAGAGTTAATATTGAATTGTTCAGTTGTTTCAGTTCAAGAAACATGAATTTGAAAAAAATAATTATTTGATTCCCTTTTCATTTTCTATTATTTTCTATTATTTTGTATTTACAGTTAGCACCTTTACCCCCAAATCATTGTCTTTATGCAACATTATCTTATTCTTTTATTCTTGAAATATAAATATTAAAACAAACAACAAATATATTATTTTATCTATATATACACTATATTGCCAAAGTATTGGGACACCCCCTTCTAATGTAAGGTTTGACTACTTTAGTAATTATTCTATGAGTACAAATCTTAATGTTTAAGCATATAATGATATTCTAGGGAATCTAGATCAGGACACTTTTCTATTCTAACATGACAGTGTCTCTGTGTATAAGACAAGAATCAAAGAGAAATGATGATTCAGTCAGTGTGGAAGAACTTGACTGGTCTGCAGAAAGCAGCTGAACACCTCTGGTGTGACTTTAAATGAGCCAAAACTCATCACCAAACACCAGTGACCACTCATATGCAACTATTTGACTAAACATTTATTTTAAATCATTTGATGTTGGGGTGAAATATGACCTAAATGATTACAGTCACCAAATGTGCATGCAGAGAGACAGTACTGGAGAGGAACGCTGCCGGTCTCAGATCAGATGCTGCCTGCCGTCAAAACAATCTCAAATATCACTGCCAACTTTCCCCTCTCCAGAACCACTTCTGACATCAGCAGAGACGCTTGGATAAAAGGTAACACACTTTATAAATGTCACTGTGAAAGGTGGGACAGCTGGCCCTGAATCAGACATTTAAAACCACATGCTTCAATTCCCACGAATGACAGATCAACATCTCAATCCTTGCTCCCAGAAACCAGCATGTCAGATCTTTCTCCTGAGACCTAAACCCTAGTTTGGGTCAGTTTGAGTTGTAGGATGTTTAGGAGCTTCATCGAAGTTAAAGTTCACAGCAGAGGATTCCAGTGAGTCTCATGATGAAGCCTCGGAGCTCCTCCTTCAGTTGTCAGAGCTCGGCTTTGCCTAATACGTCCATAAAGCAGCGCTGGGATCACGGCTATTCTAGTGCGGCTGACTGACTGCAGCGATTGGAGCAAATTAACGAGGCGGGACTCTCATCACTTCTAATTAGAAACCACACTAAAAACTATTTTTGGCCTCTGTTCCTATGGAGACAATCCCAGCAACAAATATAGACGATATGAGAAAGACACGGCCTCCGTCTGCACTGAAAAAAATTATACTGTATTTTTTCAAGGTAAGTGGTTGCAAACTATTTATTTTAGCAACGTTAAACAATATTTTTTAAAGTTAGTCAACTAAAATTGTTTATTTAAATGTAGCTAAAATAAATTAATTGCAACCACTTACCTTAAAAACATGTAGTAAATTCAATTAATAATTGTTTTCAGTGTGACTGTGAGCGTTAGTAGGAAGAATGAGAAGTACTGCACTTTTCCAAATATTGTAATGTGTAATAAGCATTATATATTACAAAATAGATTTTAATATGTTCTTTAGAAAATGAAAGTGATGTTTGTTCATGCAGAAGTAAACATATACACTGAACAAAATTATAAACGCAACGCTTGTTTTTGATCCCATTTTTGATGAGCTGAACTCAAAGATCTAAGACTTTTTCTATGTACTCAAAAGACCTATTTCTCTCAAATATTGTTCACAAATCTGTCTAAATCTGTGTTAGTGAACGAGATAATCCATCCACCTCACAGGTGTGGCATTTCAAGATGCTGATTAGACAGCATGATTATTGCACAGGTGTGCGTTAGGCTGGCCACAATAACAGGACACTCTGAAATGTGCTGTTTTACTGTATTGGGGGGGGGTCCGAAAAACAGTATCTGGTGCGACCACTATTTGCCTCACGCAGTGCAACACATCTCCTTCGCATAGAGTTGATCAGGTTGTTGATTGTGGGATGTTGGTCCTCTCCTCTTCAATGGTGTGAAGTTGCTGGATATTGAACTGGAACACGCTGTCGTATACGCTGATCCAGAACATCCCAAACATGCTCAATGGGTGACATGTCCGGTGAGTATGCTGGCCATGCAAGAACTGGGATGTTTTCAGCTTCCAGGAATCGTGTACAGATCCTTGCAACATGGGGCCGTGCATTATCATGCTGCAACATGAGGTGATGGTCGTGGATGAATGGCACAACAATGGGCCTCAGGATCTCGTCACGGTATCTCTGTGCATTCAAAATGCCATCAATAAGATGCACCTGTGTTTGTTTTTTTTCATAACACACGTCTGCCCATACCATAACCCCACCGCCACCATGGGCCACTCGATCCACAACATTGACATCAGCAGACCGCTCACCCACACGATGCCATACAAGCTGTCTGCCATCTGTCCTGTACAGTGAAAACTGGGATTCATCCGTGAAGAGAACACCTCTCCAAAGTGCCAGATGCCATCGAATGCTGAGCATTTGCCCACTCAAGTCGGTTACGATGAAGAACTGCAGTCAGGTCGAGACCCCGATGAGGACGACGAGCATGCAGATGAGCTTCCTGAGACGGTTTCTGACAGTTTGTGCAGAAATTCTTTGGTTATGTAAACCGATTGTTGCAGCAGCTGTCCGGGTGGCTGGTCTCAGACGATCTTGGAGGTGAAGATGCTGGATGTGGAGGTCCTGGGCTGGTGTGGTTACACGTGGTCTGCGGTTGTGAGGCCGGTTGGATGTACTGCCAAATTCTCTGAAACGCCTTTGGAGATGGCTAATGGTAGAGAAATGAACATTCAATTCACAGGCAACATCTCTGGTGGACATTCCTGCAGTCAGCATGCCAATAGCACGCTCCCTCAAAACTTGTGACGTCTGTGGCATTGTGCTGTGTGATAAAACTGCTCATTTTAGAGTGGCCTTTTATTGTGGCACACCTGTGCAATAATCATGCTGTCTAATCAGCATCTTGATATGCCACACCTGTGAGGAGGATGGATTATCTCGTTCACTAACACAGATTTAGACAGATTTGTGAACAATATTTGAGAGAAATAGGCCTTTTGTGTACATAGAAAAAGTCTTAGATCTTTGAGTTCAGCTCATGAAAAATGGGGGCAAAAACAAGAGTTGCGTTTATAATTTTGCTCAGTATACTAAGTTGTATATCTATACAGTACATATAACAATAACAACACTGGTTCTGAGTAGATTGTAATGCATTGCTATGCACATGCTTAGACATTGTGGCTGGTTGCCAGGGTGTTACAATGAAACTGCTGAAGTGTTTTTTTATCATGTTGCTGGTTAGATTTTTGCTCAAATACAAATACAGTATGAAAAGTAATATCAGTGATGCTCATGTGGTGCATCTGTTTTTCTTGAGCAAACATCAGGTTTATAAACACTAAAAAGTACTTCAAAATCTTTTCATTTTTGTGGTTTATTTCCAAACCCCACATTACAAAATAACAGTGTTGTGAACTCTGACATTTAAAGAGAGCTCTTGGTTTACAGGAAGACACTTTACCAAAGCAGGTCATGCAAAAACAGTGTGGAAGGCCTCCAGCGTCGTAGCACCTTTGTGGGAAGAAAATGAAACGCTTTTTTCTTTCTTAAGTCAGTGCAAAAATATAAACAATGCATAGAAATCCATTAGCAAATGTCTTACGTCTGCGGAGCGCACCGAGAGAGTTTTTGCCCTTGAAATCCTGGAGTCGGATTCAGATGTCGTACAAGCACAGTGTGACAGAAGGGACATTAAACCAGCGCTTGAAAGTAAAAATACACTTTGCATCAGCTGAACATGAATGGAACAGAATATGCACCTTTAGCATACCGCGGTAAATTTACAGGAAAGCTTAAAAGATACAAAATGTGCTTTGCATTCAGTTATCATCATCCAACATTTTCATTTAATGATATATCTCAGGAGGTCGATAAGGAAGCCCGTTTCCGCCACGGAATAAAATAATAAAAAGGTAATTGCGACTTTTTATCTCACAAATCTTGCAATTCTGAGAAAAAAAGAAGCTATAAAACTCAGAATTCAGACCTTTTTGCGGTTTCTCTATAATAAAAAATACAAATAACTGACATTTTACCTTACAAGTCTAATTTTTTCTCATAGTTTTTAGGAAAAAAAGATCAGAATTGCAAGATATAAACTAAGATTTGCAAGAAAATTTTTAATTTTTCTCATCAGATATAAAATATCAGATATAACTCACAATTCTAAGAACAAATAGTCATATTGACTATAAACTTTCCCAGAATTCTGAGTTTATATCTTGCCATTCTTTTTATTCCACAAACAAAAAGAAAAAAAAGGTAACTGTGACTTTTATTCTTAGAAAAAGAAGATAGATAAAGTAGATTTGCAGGATATAAACTCTGACTTCTGCCTTTTTCTCAGAATGTACTGTTTACATCTCACAATTCTGTTCTTTGTTTCTGTCGGAGAATAAAAAAAGCCAATTGTAGTTTCTTTTCTTGCAGTTCTGAGTTTAAATCTTAAAATTCTGACTTGTTTAAATCGTGAAATAAAATGTTGCAAATCCCGTGGCCAAAAAATAAAACCTTCCATATATTGAAGCTGCAATAAAAACAGAGAAAGAGAAAAAAGTAGGTTGTTTTCTGATATTGGCACAGTGTCTGATCTACTGCTTTGGATATAATAGTTTTTAATCATTTCTAATGGCTTGATCAGTAGCGAGTTAGAATAATACCTGTGCTGGTTGGGTTTTCATAATAATAAAGTCTGATTTTTAACTATGTAAAGTTGCTTGCTTTGTCAAATGTTTAATACTTATAGCTATATATATATATTTATAAATGGCAAATATAGGGATACAATTTCACTGAAACTATTCAAGGTCAAGTTTCTAGTTGTTTTTCTAAGAGCACGCTTGTTTTAGTTCAACAAATCAGTAATATGCAAGTTTTCAAAATCGTATGGCCAAAGTCCAGGAGGTTTGTGTAAAGCTGAAAAACTCAAATGTGTTATTTAGAAAAACCCTTAATTGTGAAGACTGACAGAGTCCATGTGAAGATTAATAAACTGTCCTCTTGTACACTTTAGACGAGCCCAGAGTTTTGATATTTCACAGCGTTTCAGTTCTGTTATGAGACAAAAGGACATTCCGTGTGATATAAAACAACACTTAACCACGATAAAATCAACTTTTTGACTCTCCAAACACACAGAAACACCTCGTGCTCCGGTTTAAAGCCGTTACCTTTTCACACACTCAAAGAAAATCACTAAAAATGAGTTAAGGCACCAATAGAGGCACGATTCTTACGATTCTTAACTTCACAAGCATCCATCCATCTTTCTGGCCAGTTTGAGGTCATGAGAGTCGAAACACAGTGAAGCCCAAAAACATACGTTACCGATCCCATTCACACAAACACACACTTCCAGAAGCAGAAGCAGACCAAACTAATGTGACAACAAATAAACCAGCGCGTTAATTCTCAAGCAAATGATTTGAGCTATACTTCAATGATAAATATAGTAATATAGTTTCGGTTTCATCTGGTCGTAATCATGCAATCGGTTATTTGTTTAAGGACATTCAAATGAGGTTTGTTCTGATTGTCAGCGATACTAAAGACATAAATACACAAACAAGCGTCTGAACACACACACTACAGTCAAACCTTCAACTGTAAGATTGTTCATGTCTCTTCTGCTCAACAAGCCTGCTTTTATTTGATCCAAAGTACAGCAAAAGCAGGAAAAATGTGAAATAGTTCTACTATTTAAAATAACTGCTTTCTTATTTGAATATATATTAAAATATGATTTATTTCTGTGATGTAAAGCTGTATTTTCAGCATCATTACTGCAGTCTTCAGTGTCACATGATCTTCAGAAATCAGTATAATATGCTGATTTGCTGATCAAGAAACAATTTTATGTATATGTAAAACAATTGAGTGATTTTTATTTTTTTTTAGGATTCTTCGATGAATAGGAAGATCCAAAAATCATCATTTATCTGAAATAAAAAGCTTTTGTAACATTATAGACTATACTGCTGTTCTTCTGAACTTTCTATTCATCAAAAAAACCTGAAAAAAATTCTACTCAGCTGTATAATAATAATACAAAATGTATGGGAGCAAATCAGAATATTAGAATGATTTCTGCAAGGATCATGTGACTGGAGTAATGATACTAATGATTCAGCTTATTCAGTTCATTTTAATTAGTACAAATATTTCACAGTTTTACTGTACTTTGGATCGAATAAATGCAGGCTTGCTGAACAGAAGAGACTTTGACTGGTAGTGTACAAAGCTGGTTTTAAATGTCGTAACTCAGTGACTAAACGTAAGAAAAACACAAAAAGTAGGTGGACCGAAAGTCTCGCTCTCGCTCTCGCACACGGCTGCTTTCCACACAGACGTTATTGCACAGTGAAGCCACCTTAGGTGTATAAAAATAGAGTAAGTACATTGAAACGAGTGAAATCCAGCCTCCTCTGGGGGCTTTAGCCAGCACCAGCGGCCAAGAGCCGTCGTATGAGCGCAGCACAGTGTTTGGTTGAACACCGACGGACGCTCTGTCTCGTCCAAAAGCCAAGGATATTCCATCTGGAAAGGAGCCGCTATACGACGGTCTCGAGGCCGGTGAGTTTGGGCGTGAGTATGCGTGGAGTGATGCCGTTGTTCAGGTCTTCCTCGAACTCTAAAAGCTGGCCCATGAAGTTGAGGTTGGGCGAGATGATGGGTCGCCGGGACTTGACGAACTTGTAGGCGTCTGTCATGGTCATCCAGGTGTGTTTCATCAGGTAGGCGATGACGATGGTGGCGGAGCGTGACACGCCGGCCTGGCAGTGGATGAGGAGCCCGCGGCCGGCCTGGTGCGCCTCTTCTGTGGACGGGAAGAACAGACAACTTCAGCAAAATCAGCAGCATTTATCTGAAAACTTTCCGTCAAATCACTAATGTTCCTGCTCTCCAAACTTCACTAATGTCCCCGCTCTCCAAACTTCACTAATGTCCCCGCTCTCCAAACTTCACTAATGTCTCTGCTCTCCAAACTTCACTAATGTCCCCGCTCTCCAAACTTCACTAATGTCCCTCCTCTCCAAACATCACTAATGTCCCTGCTCTCCAAACTTCACTAATGTCCCTGCTGTCCAAACTTCACTAATGTCCCTGCTCTCCAAACTTCACTAATGTCCCTGCTCTCCAAACTTCACTAATGTCCCCGCTCTCCAAACTTCACTAATGTCCCTGCTCTCCAAACTTCACTAATGTCCCGGTCTCCAAACTTCACTAATGTCCCCGCTCTCCAAACTTCACTAATGTCCCCGCTCTCCAAACTTCACTAATGTCCCGGTCTCCAAACTTCACTAATGTCCCCGCCTCCAAACTTCACTAATGTCTCTGCTCTCCAAACTTCACTAATGTCCCGTCTCCAAACTTCACTAATGTCCCCGCCTCCAAACTTCACTAATGTCCCCGCTCTCCAAACTTCACTAATGTCCCCGCTCTCCAAACTTCACTAATGTCCCCGCTCTCCAAACTTCACTAATGTCCCGGTCTCCAAACTTCACTAATGTCCCCGCTCTCCAAACTTCACTAATGTCCCCGTCTCCAAACTTCACTAATGTCCCCGCTCTCCAAACTTCACTAATGTCCCCGCTCTCCAAACTTCACTAATGTCCCGCTCTCCAAACTTCACTAATGTCCCCGCTCTCCAAACTTCACTAATGTCCCCGCTCTCCAAACTTCACTAATGTCCCTGCTCTCCAAACTTCACTAATGTCCCCGCTTGAATTTTCTCAAATTATTTTTTACGTTTATACAACAAAAATTTGAGAATCTCCTGCAAAAATAATTTGACAGAAAAATCTGCTGAAGCTAGTTGCCTTAAAATTAAGTTGGCTCTATTTTTTTTAACAGTGTGTAACATTATATATAGTTTATTACTATGCATATATTGTTTATTTATGGATGTGTATATACACAAACGCGCACACACACACACAAGCGCGTAGTAAATAAATAAATACATTCGTTTTTTGCTGAAGTAAAATTAAGCCTGATTCTCTTTCAGCTAAATTATCCTCCTGCTTGAAATACTCGTGGCAGGTTTTCCGTCTACAGAGCTCTGCTGTCGTACCGATGAACTCGAAGGCCTCCTCGAAGTACTGCCGCAGGTTCTGCTTGTTGCTGTCGGTGGCGGGAAAGCGCTTGTACTTGAACAGGCCGAGCTCGTAGTGGTAGAGCGGCAGGTGCGTGGTGACGTTCAGGATGAAGCCGATGTCCATGCGCTGCATGAGCTCCAGGTCCTGAGCGTCCCGCTCGTTGCCCAGGTACAGCGAGGGGAGGATGGCGGTCAGATCTGCGTTCTCGATGTCCGGCGTGGAGGGCAGGGAATGAGGTACCGCGGTGCCGCCGTGCTGTCCTTCCTCCAGGTGAAGAGAGTGCTCGCACAGATCGTCGTGGCTCTGTCGGAAAGCAGCGAGGCCTCCTACGAAACATTCATTCAAGACACATCACAAATAAAGCATGAAGCTTGACACTTAATATGTGACTCAAACCAGTCATAAGGGTCACGTTTTTAAATTGAGATGTATGCATCATCTGAAAGCTGAATACATAAGCTTTTGTTAGGATAGGGCAATGTTCGAGATACTATTCTTTGAAAATCTGGGTGCAAATCAATCAAAACATTGAAAGAAATCGCCTTTAAAGTTGACCGAATTAAGTTCTTAGCAATGCATATTACTAATAAAACATATATATATTTACAAAATATCTTCATGGAACATGATCTTTACTTAATATCCTAAAAAATTTTGGCATAAATGTATTATAAACCCATACAATGTATCGTTGGCTATTGCTACAAATATATCTGTGATACTAATGACTGATTTTGTGCTCAACGGTCACATATAATTATGTTTTAATGAAACTTTTTGTCCGTAATGCATTTTTTATGTACAGTAGCAATTTATCGTAATAGTCCAGGCTGTTGCGTGCTCGTTTCTCTCATCATAAGAAACGTGTCCTACTTTTGAGGTCAGGTGACAAACACACTGAAGGATTTGCATGTAATTTGCATTTCAGGTTGAATCGTTTCCAGATCTCGTTACAGATCTGTCTTATTTGCATGAAGAATGATTAATAGTATCTCCTGAGATCAGTCAGAGATGATCACATACTTTATTAGGTCATAAATTCACAGCATGCTAGAAACATGGTAAAGAATATGACACTGAAATTCCAGACATGTAATATTTCGTTTCAATGTATTTAATAATAAACATACATATACAATTGTAAAATATTTGTTAAATATTTTTTCCGATATAATTAATTATAACATTATTAATTATAATGTATATAAAAAAACATAATATATATTATATTAGGTAATATAAATTATATTTAGTCGGTCATATAACACAATATAATCTCCATAATTTATATTTATGCATTCAGCAGATACGTTTATCTAAAGCAACAATTAAGTAAAACATTAATAATTATAACATGATATTACTACATAAAATACAACATTATATTAGATGTTCTAAATTAAATTTGGTGTAATTACATCATATTGTTTAATATATTATAATCTAATATATAATATTTTAATATTTTATAATAAATAATATTTTTATTTACATTTTTGAATTTAGCAGAGTTACTTAAAGTTCATTCAGGTTATACATTTATTGTCAGTATGTGTTCCTGGGAATTGAACCCACAACCTTTTGCGCTGCTGACGCAATGCTCCACCACTGAGCCACAGGAACACATGACACATGATGTTATGAGTGTTCACATGTGTAGAGAATAGTCTGTTAAACCTCTATCAGCATCTGAGGCCTGGAGCAAACAGCAGCATTAGCAAACAAGCTAACACCCTTAGAATAAATGTTTAACTTGTCACACTGGACATCTGTGCATACATCAGATGAATACAGGGTGTGAAGTTATAGTCTGTTAAATTTCAGTTAGTTAAATGTGAAACCTGTAGCACCTGTTAACCTGCCTCTCATTATGCAGCTCACTGTACTGACGGAAAGCACCTTCAACACTCGTTCAGTTATAGAAACCCACTCACACTGCTTCTAAAGGACTCACATTGAAAATAACTCAAATACAGGTTTCTCTGAAAAGCTGTTGTTTTCAACTTTGGATGTTTGGGATAAAGTCATTGTTGCACTTTTTTTGAAACCACCTGCTTTTGCTTAGGGTTAGCACATAATCCAAATGGGTCTTAATGATACTAATAAATACTGATAGTCATTGCTCTGCAGTGAATGGGTGCCGTCAGAATGAGAGTCTGATAAAAACATCACAATAATCCACACCACTCCAGTCTATCAGTTAACATCTGGAGAAGAAACAAATCCAGCATTAAGACGTTTGTAACTAAAATACAAGTTCATAATCCATAATAACACTTCCTCCAGTGAAAACGTGTTCTGGTCTGAATCAGGAGAGAAATCTGCACAGATCAAGCAAAACAGCTCTAAACTAATACGTGTGTGGATTCTGATGTGAGAGAAAACAGGAGATGGACTTTTTCACTCGAGGAAGCATTATTATGGAAATGTTGGCCAGCCGTGATAGTTTGAAGTGAAAATGCTTTAATGCAGGATTTGTTTCTTACAAGCATGCATCTTTTGGCTTTACAAGATGTCAATTGAAAAGGAAAGGACATGTGGCCAAGTATGGTGTGCAATTCTCCATTTCACCATTCCAAGCGCACACACACAGCAGTGAGTAGTGAACACACACACGCGCACGCGCACACACACACACACACACACACACTACAATCCCTGCCAATACCGAGACTTGAACCCCTGACCTTTAGGTTACACAAGCCCCTTTGATGGACTGAAGTGGTGTGGATTACTTGTGATGTTTTTATCAGCTGTTTGGACTCTCATTCTGACGGCACCCATTCACTACAGAGCATCCATTGGTGAGATACTGATGCAGTGACACATTTCTCCAAATCTGATGAAAAAACAAACTCATCTACATCTTTGATGCTCTGAGGGTGAGCACATTTTCAGCTAAATATTTTTGTTTTTGGTGACTAATTCCTTTAATCTCAAAGAGCAATAGTTAAAACTCAACGGTGCCAAATGTCTGCATGGATACTGTCGTGCGTTACACAAGCGACATTTGGTGGCTCAGATGTTCTCAAAGTCTGCCGCGCTCACAAACTGGGCGGACGTCAACTGATGCATTGAAGGACTAGAAACAGCAAAGTCACAATAGACTGAGATATTTTCTTCATTTTTAAAGATCAAGACCTCATACACAATTTCCAAGATCCTCCTGATTGATGGAGGAATTAAAAAATGTGTGGCCTTTCCTGCAGAGCTCCATGAGATTGAGGGCAATATTGACTCTGAGGAGATTCAGAAGCACAGCGGGTCTGCAGTCTGAACAGCTTTTATCTGCAAGCATTCTGCAAGAGCCGTGATACGCTCACTAACACAGACACACACACACACACACACACACACACACGCACACACACACACACACACACACACACACACACACACACACAGACACACACACACACACACACACACACAGACACACACACACACACACACAAACACACAGACACAGACAGACACACACACACACACACACACAGACACACACGCATGCACGCACGCACAGACACACAGACACAGACACAGACACACACACACACACACACACACACACACACACACACGCACAGACACACGCATGCACAGACACACAGACACACACACACAGACACACGCATGCAGACACGCATACACACACACACACACGTACACAGACACACATACGCACGACACGCACACACACACACGACACACATACACACACACATACACACACACACACACATAGACACACACACACACACACACACACACACACACACACGCACACACACACACACACACGCACACACGCACACACACACACACAAAAGCACACACGCACACACATTCCAAGTTGAGTACTGCATCAGTAGCTTAACAACATGCTAACACCAAACTCTATAGAAATATTGTGAGTGGAGTTTCCACACATTGTGTGAGGAGTGCTGCAGGTATATGCATAAGTCATATTTTCATGTTGTAGCCTATGAAGAACATTTCAAACCAATGAGATTCCGTTTCAGTCTGTTGTGTTAGAACTAGACAGCAAGGCAGCTCACTAGAATTTGGAACAGAGTCCTAATGTGTGCGTATGCTGACATATCGGCTCCGTTTCAAAACCTAGTGTGCTGACTTACTGAAGCAGCAGCCTGACTGTGGATTATCTCATATGCAACACGTGATCCGGGAACACAAAACATCATAATCAGCACAGGTAGGGCAAGACAAGACAAGACAAGACAGGACAAGGCTGACACAGACGGGAACACCGGGGAGTAACGAGTACACCAGACCAAATCAAACTGAACAAACAGGACTATAAATACACAGGATAATCATAGATAATGAGACAAACACAGAATGAACTCATAATCACAAGAAACGAGGACAGGAAACAAACCAAATAAGGGCACAAGAGGCAGGAACCCAAGACACACCACAGAGAACTGAAATACATTGCATGAGTCAAAATTATTAATTTTTATTTTAAGCCAAAAATCATTAGGATATTAAGTAAAGATCATGTTCCATGAAGATATTTAGTAAATGTCCTACCGTAAATATATCAAAACTAAATTTTAATTAGTAATATGCATTGCAAAATACTTAATTTGGACAACTTTAAAGGTGATTTTCTCAATATTTAGATTTTTTGCACCCTCAGATTCCAGATTTTCAAATAGTTATATCTCAGCCAAATATTGTCCTATCCTAACAAACCATACATCAATGGAAAGATTATAACTCAGATTTCAGATGATGTATAAATCTCAAAAAAAAAAAATGTACCCTTATGACTGGTTTTGTGGTGCATAATTTGTCCAAGACAAGGTAACTTCGAAGGCATCACGAACACACGTATGATGCCTGTGTTTTGGAGCAGATGCATGCAGTGGATGTCCGCTGACAGACGCGCTCTGCCCTCGCCCCCGACTCTTCACGCCAGCCAAACAAGGCAAAGGATGGCAACAGACTCGCGCGCTGCTAGAATAGAGCTGGCTCTTCACCAGGGGCCGCAGAGAGAGAGGTCAGCAGAGCGGAGCTGGACATGAACGACCTGAAGTCAGATCAACCGGAGACGTAACACTATACTGTACTGTCCGGCTAGTTCATTCAGTCACATCTCACAGTCCTACTGTTCATGCCTCATATTCATGTGACAGTTGCTGAATCAGTTTAATACAAATGATACAATTAAGCAAAAGTGCAATGCCTTACAAGTCTCTTCTGCTCACTAAGGCAGTTCAATTGTGAAAAATATTTCACTGTTTTCTATAGTAATATCATGTAAAATGTAATAAGCAAAGCTGTATTTTCAGCATCATTACTCCAGTCTTGAGAGTCACATGATCTTCAGAAATCATAATAATACCTGCTCAATAAACATTTCTGATTATTATCAATGTTGAAACCAGTTGTGCTGCTTCATATGTTTGTGGAAACCGTGATGTATTTTATTTTTCAGGATTTTTTGATGAAGTTCAAAAGAACAGCATTTATTTGAAACTTTTTTTGTAACATTATAAATATCTTTACTGTCACTTTTGATCAATTTTATGCGTCCTCGTCCTTTTGTAGCATTTTAAATGTCAGAATAAGTCTTTACTATCATCTTGTTGCCATCCTTTGCTTGCTAAATAAATAAAAGTATTACTTTCATAAAAAAAAAGACTGGCCCCAAACGTTTGAGTACAATAACGACTAAAAGACATTATGATGAAACACCAGTGTTGGGCAATAACTCGTTACAGTAATAATATTACTTTAGTAACCACTAGTGTAACTAATTACTATAATATGATTTCTGTAATTATGTTACATTACCATCCATAAACCAGATGTTATTTTTGATGATTTGAAGTCAAACAATCCAATAATTCCTAGATTTATTTTGATAATTTTTACTTTACTTTACTCTGATATCACATCCCTCTGATCCCAATCTAAAAAATACATTTTCTTATGAAAGTATATGATTTATTTTGATAAAATACATTATGGAATATAATCGCATATGGGTATCAGAGAAATTAAAGCTGCAATTAACTTCAAGCTACATGAGAATTAATACAACACTTTAATTAAATATTAATATCAGCCACCACTGGGTGTTTGTAATAACTTCTGACTGCGATCCAATGTGGATTTTGGTCAAATGATGAGGTAGATATATATTTTTAATAAGATTTTTATGGGGAAGATACACAGTAAAAGCTTCTATGGGGTGTGAAATGAAAGTAAAGTAACTAGTAGTGTAACTAATTACTGTTGCCAGGAAGTAATAAGTAAAGTAATAATATTATTTTTGAAAGAATATATTTTTGCATAACCAGCCCAACAGTGTTGACACGCCTCAAGAAAGCCCAGGATTACTCGAGTTTCAGAAAGTGAGATACGGTTACTCAAACGCGAAGCAGACACACGTCTGAGAAGCTGGCTTCATCTCTGAAAGTACAGACAGAAGTCATCCAGATCATACGCCAACGAAACAAAAGTAGGCGTTGAATAACGAGTCATTTCTAGAAATGAATAATTCAGCTAGTTCTATTTCTGCAAGACTCAAAGGACTGTTGGAGAAATTAAAAAGGCAGCAAAACGATTCACAGAACAGGAGAGAAGAATGAAAACCTTTAGGGTACTTTCTGCTTATTTCCTCAGTTATGAGTCAAGTTGAGGAGTGTTTACATCTAAATAAATACTTATTATGAAAAATATTTGAGAAGAATTTTTCCTGAACTGCACTTACACTCTTGAAAACAAAGGTTCTTGATTGTTCCATGAAGAACCTTTAACACCTTTCCATTCCACAAAAGGGTCTTCATAGTGAACAAAAAACTTATTTAGATCATTTAAAAGTCTTTCAAACTAAGAAAATGGTTATTTTGAGAAAATAAAAACCCTTTCGGAACCTTGTACGGAACAGAATTTATCTCACAAACTTTTTCCATTCCACTTTATAGTTAAAAACAGGTTCTTTAGATTATTCAAATGTTCTTCACATCAAGACAAATATGGTTCTTTTAAGACCTGTTCACTGAAGGTTCTTTGGAGAACCAAAAATGGACTCTAAGTGTTGGAAGAAAAAGCCTCCGATCGATTCCTTGAAGAACCCTTAACACCTTTCCATTCCGCAAAAGATGCTTCAGATTTTATCAAATATATTATTTTTTAACTAAGAAATGTTTTTCTTAAAAAACCCTTTTGGAACCTTTATTTTAAATAATGTACTGAACATTCGTTTTAGAATTGATCTTTTTTCTAGGCAAATATTAGGTCCAGGACTCAAGTGTTGAGACAAAATCGCCTTCGATCGATTCCTTAAAGAACCCTTAACATCCTTGTGACTTTCCCATTCCAAAAGAGATTCTTAAGATTTAAAAAAATAAACGATCAAGTAAGAAAAAAACGGTCTTTAAAAACCCCTTTTGGAACCTTTATTTTAAACATACATTTTAGAATGTCTCTTTTTTCTGAGAAGATTCTAAACGTTGGAAGAAAAAGCATTCGATGGACTGCAAGCCCGTTCATTTCCAAAGCTTCACTCTCAAAAGCAGGCCTACCTTTAAGAACGATGGGGTCCTTTCCTTCCCTCCGCAGCGACTCCAGAACCACATGCAGAGGCTGAGATGGCGTCAGCCGGCCCGGGTCCACCGTGCTTTCGTCATACACCACCAGCTCTTTGGAAAAAATCCCCTTGAAGGAGTCCTTGCTCTGCCGGCAGGAGATGAGGTCCAGGACGGTGATCTTGCCCTGCTGGAGCCGGCGGCGGCTGATCTTGTCCGAGCAGTTGATGTGCATGGCGCCGCGGATGTGGCTCTTGTTAAACTCCATGAAGGGCCGGCAGTCGATGATGACGGGTACCGGCCCCACCGGGTGGCCCAGCGGGCAATGCGTCAGCTTCTTGGCTAGTTCGTTGGGGTGGATGACCCGCATGCCGCCCCTGCTCAGGCCGGAGGAGAGACTGGGAGTGCTGTAGGCCTCCGTGGGGATGCCATAGCCCACTCCGGAGTTCAGGTTAGGGCTGCTGGCGCTGACCTGGCCATCCTTCTCATAGGTGCTCACCGTGCAACAGCTGGCACTGCTGCATCCACACGTCAGCGAGCGCGTGGAGCCGCTGGACGAGGGCATATACGCCTGGATCTTCACCACAGTGGTGCTGCTGATGACCGTCGACTGACCGACGGTGCCCACGGTGGTTTCCAGGTAGCTGGTGTCCAGGCGGAGTCGGAGTTCCTGAGGTCGTATAGGCCTTGGCAGCGCCACCACAATTCTGTCGTCTAGAGGAGAAGGAGGCATGGAGAGACCACAGAGGGCTGGCACACCACAGAGAACTCAGATGTCCGCTCGGTCTCAAGCTGGTCACTGAGAAACACACGAGAATCAGAGATGGATTTAGAAATGAATGTTGTTTGTGCAGGGATGCAACTGAAGAAGCACTTTTCGTCGTTACTCATGTGCAGAACATTTACAAATCTAAAGCTAGGTGTTTCCCAAACTAGTTCTTTGGAAGCACACCAACACTAAACATTATCGAATTGTGTTAAATAAGTACATTAAAAGAAAATTATAAAATAAACAATATTTTATATTTAATTTAATAATATATATTTTTTTTTATTAAAAATTATTTTAAAATAAATTAAAATAATACAATTTTATTAAAATAAAAGTCAATATTGTAGGGTCTTTTAGTATGTCAACACATTAAAGGCAAAAATTTAAATCCCAAATTAAATAAAATACAAACAGAAAGATAATATACTCTAAAATCAGAAAGACAGAAGGACAGTGAAACTGGTTTAAAGGGACACAAGTGTGAATGCAATGAAATAATGATACAGTTAATACAAATTTAATAAATAAAATGAAATAATAAAAAAATCAACATTTTGGAGGTAAAAAAATAGTAAAAAATATACATAATGTATAAATTAGCAATAAGACAGTGAAACTGGTTTAAAAAGATAGGACACAAGTGTGAATGCTAAGAAATAATGAAACTGTGTTTAGAAACAAAATCAATTAACATTAAAATCATAAAAATATATTAAACATAAATAAATTAAATACATCAATGTTGTAGGGTGCTTCCTTATGTCAACACCTTATTTAGTTTTAAAACAATATTAAAATAAATGTATTTATTGATATAAAATAATAATAGAAATAATACAAACACTGTACTGTATAAATGAGCCAACCGGATGGGATCTTGGGATGAATGCATGTGTGAATGTACTCAAATAATTGTACAGTAAAAAATGAAACAGATGAGGGAAACATCCTAAATGTACTGCTGAAGACTCTTCAGGAACAGAGTTGAGAAACCCTGACCTAAAGAAGAATAGAAAGCTTGCATGGATGTTCTTCATGGAAGCAAGCTTTATTTCCAAGGCTGTAAACGGACAGTCTGTTCTCACACGGGCCTGGACCGAACCTGCAGAACGGCTTTCAGCTGAGAGCACTACAGTCAATCCAGCCCAAATATTCAATCAGCAAATGTGCTGGTGTCCCGAGAACTATCAGACCAACGTGTTTCATATTTGCATGGAAATCTATCTGATTGCTGACCCCATTAAATTCAAAAGAGCACACAGCAGCCCATTCCCAAACACGGCATGTGGACGTGCTGGGAATAAAATATGGAAAGGTTCTGCATCTGAGGCTAGACATCATCATTATTTCATGCGGTGCATGCAATTTACAGATGTTTGCTTTGCAGAGCACAGAACTTGATCTGATGACTGATGACAGCCATGCTTGCAAATCAAGTTTGATTTGAGGCACAACTGCATTAAATGTGTCCTGGAATGAAACACATCTTGTATATCTATATGGGGTGGGACTGTTCCCGTGCAATAACTAAACAACTCTAAACACTCAACATGTTCTTAGACTTACATGCGAGTGGTGTTTATTCCTTCCGCTGCTTATCGATCAGCCTGAGCCGCTCAGCCGGTCCCGGCGCTGGACACCCGCAGCATTTCCCTCCCGTCCTGCTTTGCTCTCTCTTCACTGATGGAGCTGGAGTTTGTAGCGGCTCCGCTTTAGTATCACTTCAGACTGACGTGCGCCTGAACCAATGGAGCTCCGCGCTGCTGACGGAGAGCGACAGCGGCCCAGAGACGGGAGGAAGCGCAGGGTGATGTCATCGAGAGCCAATCAGGAGCGAGTTCGGTCAAAGCGGTTTAAAGAGACGGGACGCGAGTGTGAACGCACTGAAACACTAGTAATGAGTGAAGAAGTCAAATGGAAAATCAAGTAGAATTAAAATAAAATAGTATACTGTGTCAAAAAATACAATTTTACAATGAAGTAAATATTATTAAAAAAATTATTTAAAAAACCTATCAATGTTAGGGGGTTCTTCATTATGTCAACACCTTAAAAGTAAATTTTTTATTATTTTTTAAATAAAATGCTAACAGAAAAATTATATATTGTATAAATTAACCAATCAGAAGATGGTGAGACTGGTTTAAAGAGACGGGCGCGAGTGTGAACGCACTGAAACACTAGTAATGAGTAAAGAAGTCAAATGAAAATCAAGTAGAATTCAAATAAAAATATTATACTGTGTCAAAAAACAAAATTGTACAATGAAGTAAAAATTATTTTAAAAAGACATTAAAATAATAATAAAACGTATCAATGTTGGGGGGTCCTTTATTATGTCAACACCTTAAAAGTAAAAATGTAAATATTTTAAAAATAAAATGCTAACAGAAAAATAATATATTGTATAAATTAACCAATCAGAAGATGGTGAAACTGGTTTAAAGAGACGGGACACAAGTCTGAATGCACTGAAATAGTAATGATTAAAGAATTAAAATGAAAATGAATTTGAATTAAAATAATAAAATACAATACAAATAAAAAAATTATGTAAAAACATTTTAAATACTTTTTAAAAATGTATCAATGTTGGAGAGAAAAATTATATTTACAAAAAATTAAATACGGTAACGTTTTGTTTTAAGGTGTCCTTGTTACACGGTCTTACTATCATAATAACAACTAATTATCCATAATTAAATGCAAGTAATCGTAAGACAAACCCCAATCCTAACCCTGGCCACATGGAAAGTACATGTAGTTAATTAATATGACTCAACACTTACATGTATTACACTGTAACTAGCACGCATTGAAATAAAGTGTAACCTTTACTTTATACTATTTTATTATTATTAAAGCACTGTTTTATTTTCAAACACTGCTTTATTATTCCATTGCATTCACACTTGTGTCCGATCTCTTTAAACCAGTTTCACCATCTTCTGATTGGCTCATTTATACAATAACATATATTCTGTTAGTATTTTACACTTTATTTTAAGGTGTCCTTGTTTCAGTGTAATTATACATTTAAGTACTGAGTAATATGAATTAACTACATGTCTTTACTATATGGTTATGGTTACTTGCATGTAATTATGCACAATTAATTGTTATTATAATAGAAATAACATGCAACATGTGCAACAAGGACATCTTAAAATAAAGTGTTACCAAAGTAAATGTTGTAGGGTCCTCTTGTGTCAAAAATTAAAATAGCTATTACAAATAAATACAAACATAGAGAGGTAATACTTTGTGTAACGTGAAACTTGATGCCATTTTAAAAAAATATATAAAATAAAAAAATGATAAACAAATAAATAATGAAAAAAGACAATGTTTTTGGATCATTATTTATGTCGACACCTTAAAAATTAAATGTAAATATAAAATAACATTATAACATATTATTTTTAATCAATACAATAAATACACAATATGCTAAAAAAATTGTTAATACAAATAAAATACAAACAGAAAGAGGTCAAACTTTGTGTAATATGAATTTTAAACTGTGTGAAAAAACACTGAAAAATAAAAATGTTACAATATAAACTGTTAAAATGTTACAATATAAACTGTTAAAATGTTACAATATAAACTGTTAAAATGTTACAATATAAACTGTTAAAATGTTACAATATAAACTGTTAAAATGTTACAATATAAAAATATAAATGTTGTAGGGTCCTTTCTTATGTTAACAACCTAAAGGCAAAAATTAAAATCATTAAAAAATATATATATAAAGAGAATATTAATATACAAACTGTATAAATTGTAATATTTTTTCAGAATGAAGATGTCAACATCATACAGATTCTGTAACAAACATTACCTAACTCTAAACAGATAACTTAATGCATTCAAATATTATAAAACTATGACTCATGTATCAACAACTCATATCTGAATGCACACCACCTACTGATCTGAACATTTATAAACATTGAATGACTTATTAATAATGAAGGTTATTATGTAGTGTATGCAAATGAACAGTGATTTGTCTGGGATGGACTGCTGTTGAGAGGCGTCCCATATAAAGCTGTAGTTTAGTCATCTATAGAGGTCTTGTTCTCACATCTAAGGGCAAGGCCACAGTCACAAATGTTATCTTCATGTCTAGATGATTCATCTGTGACTAATGTGAGCTTTATTCATGATCTCACGAGCAGTGAATAGTGTAACGTTCACCAGGTTCTTATAACACATGAGAGAGTGAGGTGAGGTTCAACACTTCATGAGTTCTTGTGTTTGCAATAGAAAGTAGATGTAGTTGTTAAAATGAGATAAAGTGTGAGTTGAGCTGACTAGCTTTACATTCTCCTCTCCTAAAAACCCTGCTCTTGTTTTATTGCCCCGGTAGAAGCATGAAATTATATTTAGAGGCGTCTGTCAGTGGAAAAACTGACGTCATGCGGTGTGATATTTAGAGGCCTGAAGAACAGGAAATGAACAACCACTTCCTCTTTTGCAGAGGTGTTCTACTCGGGCCCTTTTTCACAGTAGAATGCGTTTCAATATTCTCAAAGGCAATTCTCATTAGACTCTCGTTACTGTAATACAGTGGTTTAAAGGCAGTACAGCATGGGGATTCATTACAACACTTGCATGGAAACAATATTTAAATATGCAAATATGTGTACACTACTGGTAAACAATTTGGAATTATAATTTTTTATATTTCTGAAAGAATATATTTTTATGTCTTTCAAAGACATTTTATGCTCACATAATCAGTAAAACATTTTATAGTATTTTAATATATTTTATGCTTATTTACACATTGCATTATTAATAAATAGTTTTTCAAAGATGCTAGTCGGACAACAAAACATTTATTTACAGTGAAACAGTATTGTGAACTATTATAAAAAATTATTACATTTAAAAAAAATAAAACTGTATTATCAACGCTACATAGTACAAACATAAATAGGAGATTTTAGGAGGTAAAATGAGTTTGTCATGATTACAATTACAAATTTCTTTTTCCAAATGTAATATTTGTTTTTGTGGCATCACGTGACCCAGGCATGTTTATTTTTCTCCCTCCACCCATAACAACTGGATGATGGACCCGCACGCCTGATTAAAACTCATCTGGATCAGAATGAAGTTGAATCTTCTCGGAGATCTGAAGAGTATTTTTCTGCATCTTTGCCTTCATGATTCAGTCCGTGAACATCTTGCTCAGCATAAGTGTTGTTCAGATGGTCACGAGCTACACGTGACAGAGATGCTGTCAACAAAACCATGCTGTTATTACAGCCATCTGTCTGCGGTCTAAACCATCGATACGGTCCACTGTGAGCTGACGAACGGCTCAGAACCGCCAGAAAACTGTTGATTCTACGACACAAATCATGGCATTGCTTGCATATTTCACAACAAGTAAAACAAACTATGAGTACAGCATATACATTTATATCACCCAGTTGAAATACTATAATAAAAGAAGTTAAATCATAGTTTTGATTCTGAATTAACTAAATCATTATTTTTCACCATATTTCTGGTACTCCTAAGCAGCTTTTTCTTGCTAAAATAAAATCCATGTTTAACACACTCTAAACATGTTTAAACAAGTTACCAAATGTAACTTGAAAATGTAAAATGTATGTGTACAGAACATATGTAACGGGTGCATATATGAGCACATGTAGGTATATAAATACATGTAAAATGAATGTAGATTTATATGTGCTTAGGTATGAGTGTATTCAAATGTATAATGTGTGATGTGCATCTGATGGAAGGGTAATCTAGTTTGAGGAAAGTAAAAAAAATAATAATAAAAAAAAAGTAAAAAATAAAAAAAATGTAAAATGTAAGTTACCAAATGAATGAGCAAATGTATTTATATTTGACATTTTAAATATATATATATATATATGCATAAATAAATAAACCGTATATCTATAAATAAAAAATATGAATACATTATAATCATTATATTTGTAAATATAAATAACAGAGGTAATATATATAAATGACATTTATGTTTATTGTTTTTCATTTCATTATTTAACAACACATATTAACTGCACAGGAGAAAGTCCACCAGGATCATCTCAAAAGCTGCTGAAGATGATTGGATTGTTTTTATAAATATGAACTGTTCATTAACTCCAGCAGGCTGTGGTTCCTGGAGAGCACCAGGCTTGAGAAACACAGCGTTTGCGCTCCCTGCTGGTCACGTCCAGTCCTTTAATTCACTCAGCGACGGAGAAACCTCTCGTGTGCATACACAAGTCAACCATTCTCATAGAAAACCTCTCGTGTGCATACACAAGTCAACCATTCTCATAGAAAACCTCTCGTTTACAGACTCGACGTCTTAACATCAGGAGTCTTCGTTTCCTTCTCCCTGAGTCATATATACAATGCAATTAATATCAAACATGCATAATGAGAAAATGTATAGATTTGGATTGAAATGCTTTGTTAAAATGGAGGAAATCTCAGTTTTAAACAGGTAAACTTACTTAGTCGCCTTGTCTTTCTTCACCTGGAATCTTCTTTTCTTTGGTTTACATTCCTCTCAATTTTCAGAGCAATTCTGAAGTATTCTCTGTCTGCAAACAGAACTTATATTGAACATATCATACAGACAAACAAAACAGGGCTTACTTTAAATCAGGAATCATCTGCAACACATTCTACTAAACCAGCGGTTCTCAATTCCAGTGCTCACGCCCCCCTGCATATTACTCTTATCGCTTCAGATGTTTGTTCTATTGGAACGTAAGTGCCCTGCTGGACATCACAGGATATTCCTCCATGATTCCAGTTCGCTTATATTCCATTCAAAGTGCATTGAAGTGTGCAAGACGTGAATTAAAATTGTATATATTTACAGAGGTATATGATGTCACACTCGTCTGCGAAGACGCCGCAAGCGTCAAAAATCCATGAATGAATGTTCTGAAATAAAGTAAACTTCAGCGGATTTCCTGCTCAGGAGTAGGGAGCAATGGACCCGTGTAGGGGAGCAATGGACCCCTGTAGGGAGCAATTGACCCCGTAGGGAGCAATGGACCCCGTGTAGGGAGCAATGGACCCCGTGTAGGGAGCAATGGACCCCGTGTAGGGAGCAATGGACCCCGTAGGGAGCAATGGACCCCGTAGGGAGCAATGGACGGAGCAATGGACCCTGTGTAGGGAGCAATGGACACTGTGTAGAGACAATGGACACTGTGTAGGGAGCAATGGCCCTGTGTAGGGAGCAATGGACACTGTAGGGAGCAATGGACCCTGTGTAGGGAGCAATGGACCCTGTGGGAGCAATGGATCCTGTGTAGGGAACAATGGATCCTAGCAATGGACCAGGGAATGGAGCAATAGACACTGTGTAGGGAGCAATGGACACTGTGTAGGGAGCAATGGACACTGTGTAGGGAGCAATGGACCCCGTGTAGGGAGCAATGGACACTGTGTAGGGAGCAATGGATCCTGTAGGGAGCAATGGATCCTGTGTAGGGGAGCAATGGACCCTGTGTAGGGAGCACACTGTGTAGGGAGCAATGGACCCTGTGTAGGAGGGAGCAATGGACACTGTTGTAGGGAGCAATGGACCCTGTGTAGGGAGCAATGGACCCTGTGTAGGGAGCAATGGACCCTGTGTAGGGAGCAATGGACCCTGTGTAGGAGAGCAATGGACCCTGTGTAGGGAGCAATGGACCCCTGTGTAGGAGCAATGGACCCTGTGTAGGGAGCATGTCAATCGAACACAGTTCATGCACGGAGCGCACTTCTAACAAGCTGATTATCTGAATCAGGTGTGTTAACAAAGAGAGACATGCTAAATATGCAGAGCGGGGGGCGCGAGGACTGTAATTGAGAACCTCTGCTGAAACTTTCTGAAAATCAGAATTAATAATCTTACTCTCTTCGCCCATAAACCTCAAAACGTTTCTCTTGAGCATCAGAAGCTGGACGTTCTCGCGCGAGTCCTTCTTGCCGATGTAGCTTCTGTAGTGTAATGAAAGCCAGAGCGATCTCCTGACGCCCCACTCCTTCTTCACAGCGCCCATGCACTTTCTGAATCAACATCACGAGAAACAAGATTTCCCAGAATCACTATCATGCCGTGACCTCCTAATAAGACATTTCTCATTCCTTAGAAATACAGTTACATTTATGCATTTAGCAGACGCTTTTATCCAAAGCGACTTACAATTGGATTCAGGTTATACATTTTCATTAGTATGTGTTCTCTGGGAATCGAACCCACAACCTTTTGCGCTGCTGACGCAATGCTCTACCACTGAGCCACACAGGAACCATAAATTGATATAATTAAAATAATTGTGCACATAACTTGTATTTCCAACTCTTCTTATTGGGTGGCCATATGATTTTCTTATGAATGTGACAAAATATGATCAATAAGTTTACAATTTGAACAAGATATAACGGTGTAATGTGTGTATGTGTTCCTTTTATTATTACTACTACTACTCCGTGAATAAAGAGAGATCAGACTATACTTTAAAACAGTTCTATTATACAGTCATATTTGGTTACGGCATACAGTATTAGGGCTGTCAAACTGGCTGAAAAACTACATTCAAATTGTTTACTAAAATATTATGTAAATTCGAATTATATTCGATTTTAAAATGCATAAATTCAGCTTTTTGGCTTCTCTCCTGAGGCCACAAGAGGGCGCATCGAGCTAAATATTACCAAATGCATGTTTCTGCAAAGCAGGGCTGGGCAATATGAGCAAAAATTCATATCTGGGTATTTTTGGGCTGATTTGCGGTATACGCTACATATCTCTGTATTTGGATTAAACAAATAAATAAAGTGAATGTAAACATGAAGGCATATATAATGTGCAAAAATGGTTAACATCACATTACATTGTAACATTACGATCTAAAAACAGAAATAATGCTTTTAAAGCAAAGTTACATTTACTAAACTAAAAAATAAAAATGCAAAGACTAGGCTAATTGAGTAAAAAGGCTGTTTTGATTACCCATTACAGTCACTTTACAGTTAGTGCTATCATACAAATACACTTACTTGTAGGTTTAAAAAGTCCAACTACAAACATTTCAGCAAAATGTATATTTTAGTCCGAGTTATTGCGCTCTGTCTGTTTGACACGCATGCATGCGTTCAGAACCAAGTCTGTGGAGTTTAGCGGAGAATTACAAGATGGAAATATTTCCATGGCTTTCTATCATTTACAGATGGAGAATATACCTGTGAAATATAAGTAATGCATTTAGGAAAAGAGCACATAGCTCAGAACAGCACGTCTCTGTCAGGACACACGCAGCCTTTCTGTCAGAGCCGCTTTAAACTCAAAGATTCATCATTACTGATACACCTCATTTATTAATATTTAATCATATGATCGCAAGGTTCATGTTTACGCTGTTAATATGCATGTTCAATAGCAAGCTAATTTCGTAACCCTGTAATTACATGTGTTTTTAAAAGTTGAACTTACTAATAACTTACTTCTTTTTGAGTTTCTTCATTATATTCAGAAGACACTTCCAAGCCTTCATGTCACATTTCCAGCAGGAAAACTCCAGAAGGTCCATGGACACGGCGAGAGCTTCTTCTACATCCATCTTTTGCTCTGGAAAAGAAGCTTATAACTACACTGCAATGAGCTAATAATCAACCAGAAGAGGTCTAGTGTCCATACGTACCGGTGTGCAGCAGGAGCGAGCAGAGCTCCAGCATCAGCTCGTGACTCGGGACTAAAGAGTGCATAATCTGAGCGACACAAAACACGGGAGTCATTTTAATGAGAACCTCATATATTCCTGACTGACTGAATGGTTGCATACCCTTAATGAACCGATGAGCTTGGCTTGTGGGGCTTGGTGTCTCTTGAGGAACTGGTACAGATACACGTGAGCGTTCGGGTTCAAAGGGAACTCCTTGTTGTAAGCGTAATTCTCCAGAACCTGAAGAGCAGCCTCCTCATCCTCGTAAAACTCCAGCATCTGCAGCGGACCACACATATAGACATCAGGAGATCTTCAGACAAAACAACAATCCTGTCCACGTCATCACTTTCTACACAAACTTTTTTAAAGGTCTAGTCTCTGAAAGATTGATTTTTTTTTTTTTTTGAAAATTATTAGTTGTTTATGTTTTTGGAAAAAGTCACCAAGGCTGTATTTATTTGATAAAAATACAGAGATTTTTATTTGTAATATTATTTCATTTAAAATAGCAGTTTTATATTTGAATACCTTTAAACTGTAATTAATTTCTGTGATCAAATCTAAATTTTCAGCATCATTAATCCAGTCTTCAGTGTCACATGATCTTCAGAAATCATTATAATATGCTAATTAGCTGCTTAAGAAACATTTCTGATTACTATCAATGTTGAAAACTATTGTGCTGCACAATATTTCTGTGGAAACCATTCAAATTTTTGGGGTATTTATTTATTCATTTATTAAAAATAGAAATAAATTAAAATATTTATTCAGCTAGGATGCATACAATTATGAAAACTGATAGTAAAGATATTTATAATGTTAAAAAATTATATTTCAAATAAATTCTGTTCTTTTGAACTTTCTATTCATCTGTGAATCCTGAAAAATTTAATCTATCAAGTTTCAACAAAAATATTGGGCAGCACAACTGTTTTCAACATTGATAATAATATATATTCTATATTCCAACTATATTCAGAATCTTTAAAAGTCACACAACACTTTTGTGTAACAAACAGACTAAAATATAAGCTATGATTCACTCACAAATCTCATGTGTACTAGTCCACTTAGAAAGGGTGGTCTGGGGTTCGGTTCAAGTTAACTCTGGTATGGTTCATTTCTGATGTGAACGCAATCGTACCAAATCGCAGAAGTGAATTGCTATTAATTTACATTTACGCATTTAGCAGACGCTTTTATCCAAAGCAACTTACAGTACATTCAGGTTATACATTTTACCAGTATGTGTGTTCCCTGGGAATCGAACCCACAGCCTTTTGCTGCTGAAGCAATGCTCTACCACTGAGCCACAGGAACAGATGACGTATGTATTAATGACGCATTATTTGATAAAATTATAGGTTTGTGAGTGTGTTTCACTCACTTTCCTCACGAGTGTGACTGACGCGCTGCAATCAAGCTCTGTATCTAATTTAATGCCTTCAGCGTTCTTTAGAGCATTTGCAGTAAGACAGACGTAAGTGTTCCTGTGGCTCAGTGGTAGAGCATTGCGTTAGCAGCGCAAAGGTTGTGGGTTCGATTCCCAGGGAACACAAATACTGGTAAAAATGTGTAGCCTGAATGCACTGTAAGTCACTTTGGATAAAAGCGTCTGCCAAATGCATAAATGTAAATAAATGTAAGTGCCGTTATGTACTGAAGCTTACGGTTCAAAACGTCAATATATAAATGTGCAAAGCAATGTTATGCATTTTTTCGCCTTCCCCTGTGCAGTCGATACTAAGCAACGGGGTAAACAGCTGCTGGCTTGATGACGCAAACGAACCTTGTTTCGGACCCAAATAAAACATTATGAACGCAGTCCAGCAGGGGCAGGGAGCAATCGAACTCGGGTTCGGACCAGGCAATCGAACCAAGTGTGAAAGCAGTCTAAGACTCCTCTAAATTATTCTCATCATGCATTTTGTATTTTTTAGGTCTTACTTTGCATGAAGATTTCTTCAAACAAATCTCTTTTGAATAGCACAAGAGTGAGTAATTTAGAGCCCTGCATTTCAGCCCGGGCCTGATGGGCCCCGAATTTTTTAAAGCCCCTGGGGCCAGGCTTCGGAACAATTTTCACATAGTAGTTCAGACGCGGGCTGGGCCGGGCCTCGGGCCTGTTTTAGGCTTCTCCTTTTATTTATATTTTAGACATCCATCAATTAGTGATGAAAAAAAGCGCTGGTGGAAACAACATGAGTCCGTGATGCTGCGTTAAAATGCACGTAATACGCTAAAGCTTGCAGCAAAGCCCCAGCAAAAGTAATTACCATGAAAGTGTCCGGAGGAAATAGTAAGGAGATATTTGAATTATTTACTAATAAACTAGTTCATTTAATGAACAAAAATGCTCCAAACGTTGTTCTAAATGAACTTAATAAAAAAGTAAATATAATCACTTTGCCATTTAATACAAAGCTGAACTATTTTAATAGCTGAAACAGTAGTATAAGCGGTTCTGGGAGAAGGGGGGGGAAAGACGGGATCGGGTCGGTAATTCTGATAAGCTGTCAGACACAGGCCGGGCTAGGACTATATTTGCAGGGCTCTAGAGTAAAGGACGATTTGGTCTAAACAAACCTTATACAAGTCAATTCACACAGGGTAAAATGTAGTCTCACATGAATGTAACTCAACACGAAAGGATCCCAGACTCCGGGCTGACTGACGATGTCCTTGAGCGTCACAGAAGCTTGTCTGAAGTAGCTGTGCATCTCACGGCTGCTGCAGGACTCCTCTGACACCGAAAGCATAGACAGAGAACCTCGTTTAACACACATGCAAGAAAGACGACCTGGTCTAATGCAAGATTATTTATCTTCCTGCTGCTACCAGGGTCAGAGGGCTTCTTCTCTCTCCAGATCAGGTAATCTAGATAACCGCAGTAGGCACGGATGAACTTTTTCTTCAGGGACTGAGCGATCGACTGCTTGCCGTATCTCCAGCTGTCTGCGATGGACAGCTGCCGCTTGGCTTCATCCATCTGCTTGTTCAGCAGGAGATGAAAGCAATGCTCCAAACAGATCTACGACATGACAAGTTACGTAACATACTGATTAAATGCAGCGTACATGATGCTAAAAGGAGGCCGGGATGATAATAATGCAATGCTTACCTTGGAGTAGTTTCTGACGCCAAAGTTTTTCAACTGTTCATAAAAAACGTTGAAATCGTCAGGGCTGGAATTGGGAACATGTTGCAGAATTTCTGTGCCTAAACGCCACGTGATCTGATGGAGAGAATCATGCAGACTGTTAGTGATTTGTTTTAAATGAGTTTGATTCTTCATCACATTTGGAGAAATGTAGCATTGCATCACTGTCTCAACAATGGATGCTCTGCAGTGAATGGGTGCCGTCAGAATGAGAGTCTGATAAAAACATCACAATAATCCACACAATAGTCCACCAGTTAACATCTTGAGAAGACAAACATCTGCATGATTGTCAGAAAGAAATCCATCATTAAGATGTTTTTAAAAAGTGTTCTGGTCTGAATCAGGAGAGAAATCTGTACAGATCAAGCACTGTTTACAAGCCAAAACAGCTCTAAACGAATATGTATATGGATGTGAGAGACAACAGGGACTTTTTCACTGGAGGAAGCGTTATTATGAATCATGGACTCATTCTAATATTTTAGTCAGAAGCAACAGTTAGAAGTAAAAAATGTTTTAATGGCTCCCAAACTCTGGATTAGCCTTCCTTGATGGCAACATAATCATTGCTGTTTATAGTGTTCACAGTCTATTTGAATACATGATGTCATTAACTAACTACATGATTTTAACTGTACATTTCTGCCATATGGACATCAGCGTTACATAGTCACCACTGATAAGCTACTCCTAGATATGATGATGAAGCTTTCATTTTCTGTGAAGCTGCTTTGCGAAGATTTGTATCGTGAAAAGCGCTATACAAATAAACTTGAATTTAATTAATAACATATTTGTTTTTTTTACAAACACGCAGCTTTTGTCTTCTCCAGATGTTAACTGATGGACTGGAGTGGTGTGGATTACTGTGAGGTTTTTATCAGCTGACTCTTATTCTGACGGCACCCATTCACTGCAGAGCAGCACTCATTATTTTTCATTTTTGGGTCAACTATTCCTTTAATGGTTTAGCATTTTGTCACCCGACATTTCTGTCTGAAGACATAATAGATATTGAACAGAAATTATGGTTTCACCTTTCTAACATCATAGGACAGGCTATGGATGCAATGCACATGGTCACTGCATTATGTTTCTTTCTATGAAAGAATGAATGGATGTATTTATTTAGCGCTTGATTGTGTATTGTGGTACACCCTAAGGGGGGTTGTGTCTCTGCTCAACCACCACCAGTGGTTTTCTATGCCAGAAAAGTGAACTGGTTTCATAAAGCATGCAGTAAAACGTACAGTTGATTGGACAGGGTTCTACAGTCTGATTTACCTCAGATGATGTTGAGTGCAGTTTGGAACAAGTCCCAGCCTCCAGTGTCTGGATGTAAGAGCTGAAATATCCCGCCGCCTCCTGCCAGTTGTGCCTCAGCATCGCTTCTCTGGTCAGATTCAGACACTTTCTGTTGGACTTGACGAAGTCGATCGATGTGAGCAAACCTGGAAATAAACACACCTGCTTGAGTGAGTTCCCTAGACCGCTCAATGAATACGATGAGATGTCAGCAGGACCTCACCTCTGGGGTCTGGACGAGACTGGTGGAGAAGAAAGGCCGGTGTAATCGGTTCGTGATTCCCGCCCTCGTCCTCCGGAGAATCCGCGGCCGCTGCGATGTTGAGCTCAGTCTCTAAATCATCCATATCGCTTCACGAAGACTTGATTCCCTCTGGAAGTATAACGAAGACCTTATGATTCGAATAAACGCGGTTTGATTCGAGTGTAACTGTAAACACGTGAGCGAGAGTGTAAACAGAGCTCTCCCTCATCGAAACAAGCCGAGAGCGCGAGCAGCTCACAGCGCCGCCTGCAGCACGGGAGGACATCCGCGCGCGGAGTGTTCAGTGTTCAATCCAGATTACAGAATCCGGATTAGTTTACTCGCCAAGTGTGTACAAACAAACACACAAGGAAAGTGTTGTGTTTTTCAGGAGCACTTGCTGCATACATATGTGACAATAGACCACAAAACCAGTCATAAAGGTATTTTTTTTAATTGAGATTTATACATCATCTAATAAACTTTCCATTGATGTGTGGTTTGTTAGGACAATATTTGGCCGAGATACAACTATTTGAAAATCTGGAATCTGAGGGTGCAAAATTTTGAGAAAATTACCTTTAAAGTTGTCCAAATTAAGTTCTTAGCGATGTATATTACTAATTAAAAATTAAGCTCTGATATATTTACGGTAGGAAATTTACTAAATATCTTCATGGAACATGATCTTTACTTAATATCTTAATGATTTTTGTCATAAAAGAAAAAATTATAATTTTGACACATATAGTGTATTTTTGGCTATTGCTAGAAATATATCTGTGCTGCTTATGACTGCTTTTGTGCTCCAGGGTCACATTTATAAGAATAATTAACTAAGTAAGACTAAAGAAAAAAAAGTCGTAATAATAATAATAATGTGGTATACATCTGGAACAGAAGATTTATGTACATATTTGTGCATTATTTACAATTATTTGTAATAATTAATTAATAATTAATTATAATTGTTTTACAATATTATTTATAAGATGAGCGATCTGTGCCGATGCTAAGCACAATATGTTTTAACTTATGTGAAAACACATTAATTTATGAAAACAGTATTTAAATGAATATTCAAACCATCTATTTTTTTAAATGTTAAAGGAAAATGTAATTTTATAATTTCGCAAACAGAATGTTTCGAATGTTCTCTGAACGTTTTAAAACAATTTACAAAAAATGTTTTAGTTACACTAAAACAGAAATACTGAGAACATTATTGAGATCAGATAATGCAGAACGGACGACATAATTGTTCCGTAGAGTTCAGAATGATTTTATTAATTGGTTTATTTATTGATTCATTATGAATTATTTATTTTTTATTTCAAAACCATCAATACCAGACATTTCTATCCAAATATATTAAATATTCCTTAAAAAATAGACAAACAATTATATAAATATATTATATAAAATATCACACACACACACACACACACACACACACACACACACACACACACACACAAGTATATATATATATATATATATATATATATATATATATATATAAAATATTACATAAAACGTTTATTTATTGATTTATGTATTTTATTACTGAATAATTTTGATTGCCTATTGATATATTTCGTTTTTATTTCCATCCACAAATATATATTAAATATTATTCATCTTTTTTAAATAAACGTGATATATTTTGGCAATGACATAAAAAGATTTGCTTTTATTAATTTTTGTTAATGTGAAAACTCCTTTCCCCTTTAATTACAATTCTAAATAAATTAACTCCGAGTATTTTAAATGAAGAAATATTATCTTTTCTTTTCCCAAACAAACATTAATGTATATATAATGACCAAATACTTTATGCAACAATATACCTGATACAAAAAAACACTACTAAAAATAAATAAAAATGGTAAAACGTGATATAAATGTTATGAAAAGCATGTATTGAGGCGCCACTGTGGCTCTGCGCATGCGCGGTGTGTTGTTTTGGTGCTGCGGTCTCTTTAAGCGCTGTGTAACATGACTCCGGCTCTGCTCTGCTCTTCTCTTCTCGCCTCGGATCTGCTGACGTGTCGGCAGCGGCTCCGGGATCAACAGCTGCCAGCATGGCTGCACCGAAGCCCTGTTTTTATTGTGTTTTTACGCTTGTTCTGTACGCGTGTTTCCCTCAGAGCAGCGCGGAGCGGCGCTTCTCGGACCTGAAGCGATGCGC
This sequence comes from Gymnocypris eckloni scoliostomus, assembly GCA_027564155.1. NCBI lineage: Eukaryota > Metazoa > Chordata > Actinopteri > Cypriniformes > Cyprinidae > Gymnocypris > Gymnocypris eckloni. The sequence goes on along the minus strand of CM050412.1, from coordinate 37,521,627 downwards.
CGATGAAGAATGCAGCAGTGAGTATCTCTGGAACTTAGCATCAGGATGCTGCGGACCATAAACCTCCTGCTGCTGGAGTCATAAAGGCCGCACCGATACTGGAACTTTGTAACCAATGCGACAGCTAATGAATTTAATGAGAAACGCTGTTTATGCTGCGTGGGGGGGTGATATTGATAGGCGTCCTTGAAGATCCTGTCTTGATACTGAGCTCCGTTTAGCCAGTCGAGCTAACAGCATAAACGCACTGCACACACTCGATATGATTCTTTACACAACCATGTTTATGCTTTTAATATACGACCATATGCTGAAACCGTTAATAATAGTGATTAATGCCTTGCTGGATTCGGAAGGTCGTTATTTATCCTGCGTGACTCGTTTGAGATGGATTAGGTTGAACTGTTGTTGACAAAAAATAAATAATAATTCTTGATATTTAGAGTGGAATGAACGAAAACTGAAATAATATATTGCATTGCAGTTTAATAACTATCTAGTTTTGTACGATTTTTTTAATTTGTATTATTGTAAAATTGTATTTCTATCTCTGTTGCAACAGTTTTGAAGTGTATGAAATGACTGAACACATATGTACAAGTCATTAGTGTTTGGTGATGAGTTTGTGGCTCATTTAAAGTCACACCAGAGGTGTTCAGCTGCTTTCTGCAGACCAGTCAAGTTCTTCCACACTGACTGAATCATCATTTCTCTGATTCTTGTCTTATACACAGAGACACTGTCATGTTAGAATAGAAAAGTGTCCTGTACAAACTGTTGCTATAAAATTAGAAGCACACAATTCCCTATATATCATTATTATATGCTTAAACATTAAGATTAATACTCATGGAAATTACTAAAGTAGTCAAACCTTTCATTAGAACGGGGTGCCAATACTTTTGGCTATATAGTGTGTGTATATATCAAGGTCAAGGTTCTTTTATTCGTCACATACTCAATTATACAGGATATAATCAGTAGTGAAATGTATATATTGCATGATGTGTGTGTATATATATATATATATATATATATATATATACATACATCATGCAATATATACATTTCACTACTGATTATATCCTGTATAATTGAGTATGTGACGAATAAAAAAAATAATAAAAAATATATATATGATGCATGAATTATTAATTCACAAAAAATAAAAACAGATTAAACATTGTGTGAATCTCACAAAACTTTCCAAAAATATCCAGATCATGAAATTAAAGATATGTTGCTTAAATAAATTCCCAGTTAGGACCCTTGCAATTTGTTGCATTGTCCTTTTACTATGCTTTAATTTTATGCAAATTAGAATGAAATAATTGTAACTTTTTTATGCCATGTTACATAGTAAGCTTTCATAAAGTAACATGAAGAGAGTGGTTTTCATCCTAACATGTTTTTGTGTCTCTTTAGTGCTTCTCGGCAGAGGGAAGGCCGCCAAGGATTTCACCGGGCCGGACTGCCGGTTCCTCTCGTTTAAGAAAGGAGAGACGATATATGTATATTATAAACTCTCAGGGCAGAGATCAGACCTGTGGGCTGGTAGTGTAAGTAACCTGTTAATCATTGATTGATTGTTTGATGATTTTGGGTGTTGGATGAGGTACTCGGATGACAGTATTTGATTAGTATTACTTAATCATCGCAAACAGTCTACATATATTTATTTAGTTGGGCGATAGATCGTGCACGAATCTTCAGTAGCAGAGAAATGTGTTAAATTCACACAAAAATTACAATTTGCTCTAGATTTACACCCCTTCAGGCCATCCAAGATGAAGATGAGTTTGATTCTTCATCACATTTGAAGAAATGTAGCATTGCATCAGTGTCTCAGCAATGGATGCTCTGCAGTGAATGGGTGCCGTCAGAATGAGAGTCCAAACAGCTGATAAAAACATCACAATAATCCACATCTCTCCAGTCCATCAGTTAACATCTTAAAGAGACAAAATGTTTGTGTTTAAAAAAAAAAAAACAAAACTATAATTACGTTTTTTTTCAAACCATTGCTTCCGGCTAAAATATCATATCATGTCCATAATTCATAATAACACTTCCTCCAGTGAAATCTGGTCTGAATCAGGAGAGAAATCTGCACAGATCAAGCACCGTTTACAAGACAAAACTGTTTTAACCATTATATGTGTGGATTTTGACGTGAGAGACAACAGAGGATGGTCGTTTTCACAGAAGTAAGCATTATTTTGGATTATGGACTCACATTTTGGCCAGATGCAATGATTTCAAGTTAAAACATCGTAATGGATTTGTTTCTTACAGACAATCAGCTTGTCTTCTCCAGATGTTCACTGATGGACTGGAGTGGTGTGGATTATTGAGATGTTTTTATCAGCTGTTTAGACACTCATTCTGACGGCACCCATTCACATCCATTGCTGAGACACTGATGCAATGCTACATTTCTCCAAATCTGTTCCCACAAAGATTTTTTTTGTGTGCAAATTATCATTTTTGGGTGAACTATTCATTTAAGCAACTACTAACATCCACTCCACCATAAACAAATCAATGTGTTACCGTAAACTTAATGAAAAATAATTTTTAAATAGCTGAAGTTGAAGTATGTATACAATAAATAGTTCACCTAATTAAAATTGACTATTTTACCCAGTGTTTCCATGTACTACAGTTTATTCAACTGTTTATTCTTTAATTGTTTTTAATACTTTTCTTTGGAATGAGAGAGAAAATATATAAAAAATAGACATGTACAAAGTTGTAAAATATAATTGCAGACTGCCTTATTTTATGCATATTGAGTTTTTTCTCTTTTATTATATGTATTTTACGGTCTTATCTTTTGGTTCTATTTTATTTTTGCTTTTAATGTTTTTATGGTTTCTGTAAACACTGTTTAAATACAACACTTATACTGCAGTGCAAAAACTGAATTTTTTCCCTCTTTCTTTATTTGCATAGGTTGGAAACAACTTTGGTTATTTCCCAAAGGACTATCTTAATATAAATCATATATATACTGAAAAAGAATTTGAGGTATCTACAGAGGTAAGTCGGTGTGGTTAATATTGACTCATGTATGGTCATTTTTGATGTGATCTCTGGTTAACTGGAATCTTTCTTTTTCCATTTCAGGAAACCGATTTTGTTTGCTTTGAGACTGGGCTCGATAAATTTGAAAGCTATGACGTAGATGTGTTATTAAGCAGCACATTGTTGCTAGAAAATGAGAATTCAACAGAAGAATCAAAAGAACCAGCTCAGAATGAAGATGCATCTCAAATGACAGAATCAGTGGAGCCTCTTGAATCAGAGTCATTAGATTCAGAATCAGAATTGGTTCTTGAATCGGAGTCAGTTGATTCAGAATCAGAGTTGGTTCTTGAATCGGAGTCAGTTGATTCAGAATCAGAATTGATCTTGAATCAGAGTCAGTAGGTTCAGAATTGATTCATGAATCAAAGTCAGTTGGTTCAGAATCATCATCACTTCTTGAATCAGAGTCAGTAGGTTCAGAATCGATTCTTGAATCAGAGTCAGTTGGTTCAGAATCATCATCAGATCTTGAATCAGAGTCAGTAGGTTCAGAATTGATTCACGAATCAAAGTCAGTTGGTTCAGAATCATTATATCTTGAATCAGAGTCAGTAGGTTCAGAAATTGGTTCTTGAATCGGAGTCAGTTGATTCAGAATTGATTCACGAATCAAAGTCAGTTGGTTCAGAATCATCATCACATCTTGAATCAGAGTCAGTAGGTTCAGAATCGATTCATGAATCAAAGTCAGTTGGTTCAGAATTGATTCACATCTTGAATCAAAGTCAGTTGATTCAGAATTGATTCATGAATCAGAGTCAGTAGGTTCAGAATTGATTCATGAATCAAAGTCAGTTGGTTCAGAATTGATTCATGAATCAAAGTCAGTTGGTTCAGAATCATCATCACATCTTGAATCAGAGTCAGTAGGTTCAGAATCGATTCACAAATCAAAGTCAGTTGGTTCAGAATTGATTCACAAATCAAAGTCAGTTGATTCAGAATTGATTCACGAATCAAAGTCAGTTGATTCAGAATTGATTCACGAATCAAAGTCAGTTGGTTCAGAATTGATTCACAAATCAAAGTCAGTTGATTCAGAATTGATTCACGAATCAAAGTCAGTAGGTTCAGAATTGATTCACGAATCAAAGTCAGTTGATTCAGAATCATCACATCTTGAATCTGAGTCTGTAGATTCAGAATCAGAATTGATTCATGAATCAGAGTCAGTAGGTTCAGAATCATCATCACATCTTGAATCAGAGTCAGTAGGTTCAGAATTGATTCATGAATCAGAGTCAGTTGGTTCAGAATCATCATCACATCTTGAATCAAAGTCAGTAGGTTCAGAATTGATTCATGAATCAGAGTCAGTTGATTCAGCATCTGTTGAAGCTCCTGTAACAGAGATGTTACTGAGATCTACTGAAGAGGACTCTGATAACTTTCATCCAAAGACAGATATTTCATCAGAACCGAAATCTGAATCTAAAGATGCACTAACAGAAGAGACGGAAGATATTTCAGTAAGCCAAGATGCTGAGGTCCTTTCAGAGGATGTAGAAACAGAACCATCAGATTCTGATGCACAAGATATTGATTATTCAGAACTTTTGCACAACCAAAGCGACTCTGATTTTGAGCCACTTGAAACACAAACAGCAGGTTTAGATGTAGTACGTGAAGAACCTGCTAAACCAGAGCTAAACAATAAAGATAAACCACTACAAACACCAGAGAAAACACTCGAGGATGAGGACAGGCCAAGCTTTAAAGATGCTATCAAAACAGACCATGAAGATGAAACGCAAGAGACCGACTCTCTTGAGGAACTCGCCAAAGAATCGCTTTCAGCTGCTGATGTTGAAGAACAAGCTGGTCGTGAGGTCATGCATGCACAAAGTGATGTTAAAGAACTAGGCATTAAAATCCCAGAATCTTCATCTTCCACAAGACGCTAAAACTCCTTCGGATGCGAGCGAAAACGTCCCATCTGAACCCGCATCGGAAACACACACTAAGTCTGAGAAAGCACCGCCGGCATTACATGTTAGTGAAATCACTGAAGAACACGATCCAAAGAAGTTAGACACAAACAAGATGGAAGACCTTCTTCAGAAGGCTAGCTTGAACAAGAATGAAAACATAAACATTGTAGAAGATCCTCAGCATACACTTATGAACAACGCTGAAAAAGTGAGACAATCGATTGGCAAAGATGAGAAGTTAAAGAAGGAACTTGTTACAGAAAGCCCAGAAACTGCACCTCTAACGGAGGAACAAATCGATAAAGTGAAGAACGAACTCGTGAATCTACTGAAAAACACACTGGAATCAGAACAACAGAGTCCTGAAGATGTGGATGAAGACGCCGAAGAGCTTTTAGAGGATGAAAACGCTCTTCTTTCTTCTAAAACTCAGCTCACCGAAGAAATTCATGAACTTAAAGAAAACCAACAACCTGAAGGCGGTCAATTGATCGAATCCCAACAAAGCAGAAACACCACAAAACGAGAAGAAAACAACGCACTTCTTCCTCCCGAGGAGCCTGAATACAGCGATAACGTGCTGAGGCTCACGATCTTACGGGATCACCTGAAGGACGAGGACATGGAGCGCATGCAGAAGTATTTGGGACTGAAGAACCTGTTCAAAATCGAGGCCATGTTTTCTGATCTAGATCTGGAGATGAAGTCTGCCAGAGAGCTGCAGACGGACACGGAGGAAATCGAGCGAACGCTGGACCAGATCATGGAGGACTCGGAGAACTCCATTCTCGACGCGACAGAGGACATATTGAACGAAAGACAGCGGAAATCTCAGGAACACGGCCATCAGAAGGAGCCGGAAGCGTATGACGTCTTAGACGTTTTCCAGGAGATCATTTTCTCTCTACGACAGAAATATTCAGCAGCCAGTGACAGCGCACCGTTGGTTGAGGAAGAACTACTTGCATCTGAAACAGGTCATTTTAACAGCAATGCTTGTCTTTACGAACCGAGTGGTTGTTTCTATGATTCATTTCAGGTTTCACCTAAAATCATATGCTGTTTGCTTTGTTTTAACCCTATACAATCTACTGCATCATATTTCAAATGCCTCTTTGCTGTTAAACCCATTCCACTCAATCTACTACATGCCTTCTGTCGCAGATTGATCGTTTAGATTTGATAGCAAAAAGGCATTTTAGTATAATTGTAGAAACAAACACCTTCAGCTCGTGCTTTTACTGTCAGGTCTTTACTGATTTAATTAAGTAAACATAAGAATAACTTTGAACACTTACTGAAGAAACTTAGGTTTACTTGATTATACACTTTTTTTCAGTGAGTATCAAATGTGATCAGGCTTTTAATGAACCTTTATTTGTTCATCTCTCAATCATCTTTGCATTGCATTATATGTGTTGATAATTTAAATCTAATCTTACTAAGGCTGATGATGCAATGGGCAACTTTTTGAGCAACATGCAACCAGGCGAGACACAGAGCCCATGACTGATCTAAAATATTCAGATAGATATTTATTACCTATTCTCAATCGGAAAATGCCTAAGCAACGTTGCTCAAAAAAGTTGCCCGTGTATCATCAGCCTAATACATCTTATTGGAGATATAGACTACGGATATTTCTATCATTTTATGTAAGTATCTGAGTTATAAAGATATCAGTGATTTTCATTACAAGCATCAGAATTTCATCAGTTTTTGTTCATATAAATATCAGCATTTGCACCAAATTGCATACTTTAGCTTATGTTGGGCCTTTGAATAAAATTGAGAGACTATTTTTTTCCCCTCTCGCTATATCATACTAGATGAGCCATAAAAGCCTATGATACTCAACAAAAACATAAATGCAAATATTTATTTTTAATATTTTGTCTAAAGGTTCGATAAACTGTGCTAGTTCAAATATGTCATTATTTTAAATGTCAGGCCTTACAGGGTTAATGTTCTAGTAAATATCTTTATGCCCCCCCCCAGATGAAAACATTGACTCTGAAGAGGCGAAAGCTTTGGACAGTCACATGGAAATGACTGAACCACCCAAGAGTCCTGAAATACACGAGGAGCAGAATGAATCTGACGTGATTCTGAATTCTGAGTTAAATATGAATGAAGATTTGTCTCACACTAAAGACGTGGGTCTGGAGGAGGACGGGGGCCATTTCAACAGAAATAAAGATGCCCAGATAGGCTTTGAAGACCCCGAGGAGATTCAAAAGGGGTCTCATGCTATTTTGGAGAACCCAGTGGACATGGGCTTTCACTTCGATGTGGATCCATATTCAGGTGTGTCAGAGTTTTCCTTCAACTTTAATAACTGTTGTTGCATATGTTTAGCTAAAACTGTTGTTCTCTATCGCCAGGTTCACTGGAGTCTCCGAGTGTCTCTGATTTCCATGACACTGAAGCAAGCGGTGACTCCTCCAGCTCATCAACTTCAGACGAGCTTTGGGGTTTTGTGCTTCTCGTCAAAGAATATCTTGGAGTGTACGGAGAAATTGTGAGTAAGACCATTTTAAGACAATAAGGCCCAAAATAAATGCATTAAAGGTGCCAAAGAATGCACTGATACAATATTTTAATTGTTCTCTGATGTCTATATAGAAGGTATGTGGTTTAGGTAAGGGAAAAAAATTCCCAGAAACAGTTTTATATGTCTATTTACAACCCTAGGATTTCTCCCTAGAATGAAACGGTCTGTTATTATTGGCTGTTTCACAGTGCAGCTCAATGTTGAGCTCTGCTCTGATTGGCTGTTTCACAGTGCAGCTCAATGTTGAGCTCTGCTCTGATTGGCTGTTTCACAGTGCAGCTCAATGTTGAGCTCTGCTCTGATTGGCTGTTTCACAGTTCGGCTCTGCTCTGATTGGCTGTTTCACAGTGCAGCTCAATGTTGAGCTCTGCTCTGATTGGCTGTTTCACAGTGCAGCTCAATGTTGAGCTCTGCTCTGATTGGCTGTTTCACAGTGCAGCTCTGCTCTGATTGGCTGTTTCATAGTGCAGCTCAATGTTAAGCTCTGCTCTGATTGGCTGTTTCACAGTTCGGCTCTGCTCTGATTGGCTGTTTCACAGTGCAGCTCAATGTTGAGCTCTGCTCTGATTGGCTGTTTCACAGTTCGGCTCTGCTCTGATTGGCTGTTTCACAGTGCAGCTCAATGTTGAGCTCTGCTCTGATTGGCTGTTTCACAGTGCAGCTCAATGTTGAGCTCTGCTCTGATTGGCTGTTTCACAGTGCAGCTCAATGTTGAGCTCTGCTCTGATTGGCTGTTTCACAGTGCAGCTCAATGTTGAGCTCTGCTCTGATTGGCTCTTTCACAGTGCGGCTCATTTCAGTAGCTCACACAGCAGAAGGAAACACAGAGAAAATTATATATTTCAATACTTTCTTGTGTAGTTATATCGTTGGGTAATTATACTGTAAATAAAATGTGGGCATCAGGGAGCCGCTATTAATATGCGGGGCATTGAAACTGCTTTCAAATGCACGATTGCTCAGGATCTGTAAATCATTCGCCATCATCCTCAGACATCTCTCCATACTCTGTTTATGTGGTAATTGCTATGACGTTAATAACAGGATTGTTTTCTGTTGGAGTTTACATGGTTCTGGGATTCTGAGAAGCAAATTAGCAATTTGAGAAATGTTTCTGGAGTCATTTGTGGTTGTTTTTGTGAGTGTTGTTGCTGGTGTTTTGGCTTGAACTGTTCCTTTTTAGCTGTTCCTTAATTTTAAGCCCCCACTAAATAAAAAAATCAGATATGACATGCATTTAGCAGACGCTTTTATCCAAAGCGTCTTACAGTGCATTCAGCGTATACATTTTTTGTCAGTATGTGTTCCTGGGAATTGAACCCACAACCTTTTGCGCTGCCAACTCAATGCTCTACCACTGAGCCACAGGAACACATTTAATATAGCAGAGAGACCTATTACTTCTATTAAATCCTATCCATCCATCCATCTTCAAAAAAAAATGCAAAAGAAAAGTTTTTCCTCTGAAAAACTCTGACTGGATTTAGAGGTTTTTTTTCTGTCGAAATACTTTCATACAGGAATGCATGTTCAGTAAGTAGACCTAATAATATATGTATTTAGTGCTATATGAGATCAAAGGTTGTTTTATAAGATGGACTATATAAAGATTTCGTCATGATGGTTCACTTCTGCTTCAGGTAACGTTAATGTGATATCTGCTGATGTCGATAGAGGTATAACGTTAACGTTAACGTTACGTGAATGAAATCCAATAGGGCTTAATGCTAAACCTATTAATTAAACTCTATTCGAGACAAATGTGTATGAAACCTTAAGCGATTAAATTACAAGTCATTTAAACTAAATATCGATACCTTATATACGATATATCCACTGAAGCGTCGTTTATTCAAGTTGCTAATCTTTCAAACCCGCTAGCATCACAGCTAAACAGGATTTCCTGCGCTCACCAGGCGTAACCAATCAGAGGCCGCCGCTAGTGTCACATGACCGCGCGCGCACAGAGTGGAAACACTTCTCAGCGCGAGAGACTCTTACCTCAGCGTTTTGAAATGTTGACGTGTTGAGAGAGATCAACGCTGATCTTCCTCCAGCCGCGATTTCAAAACATATTAATTGTATATATTTGCTATCCTTCTATATACAGCTTAAACGTATATTCGCGTTGACAGCAAAGCGTGTGAGAGCGGTTTTATATCAGAAGACACCGGCTTCGTCCGCCATTTATACTGTGTTTATCAGCTTCAACCTCCGTCTCCGAGCGCTCGGTTAACTTACTCTGGTAAATAAGTTCAACCGCTTTAAGAGAATGGATTCACAGTCTAGTCTTACCTCTCCACCAGCTGAGATAGAAAACACAGCCTTTTTTATCTTCATCCTGTCCAGACTTCAGGAAGTAAGTGTTTCCACTTTCTAAACTCGATCACTGCCGATTTATAACGACTTAAACTGCTTGTAATCCATCATTCGTACAGTAGATCAGTATAATATCCATGGAGTAGTTGTGTAGTAATGCCATAGTGCTGTATTTTGAGCCCTCCTCATCCTGCTCTCATAGCAATCCCAGTGAGTTAAGTACATTAAGGATCGTATAAAGTCCCAAGGCAACCAAACTGTCTCATTTAATCAGAGTTGTAAGTGCTTAAGGGCATTCTGTGACTGGGTTTCATCAGAGGTGAAAGTCCAGTAAACCCTAGTGTTGTGATTATGTTGCATGTGACCGGTAGTGATAAGGGTCAGTGCTTAAATAGACTTTGTTGCTTCAGATTCGTCAATTTGAGTCTTAAAAAGGGCATAAATTGATGTGAAACAGTCCCAGATTTGACATCCGGGCCAGCTAATTAAACAAAGTTTAACCTGTCAGGCATTGAAACCTATTGAAGCTTGTTTCCACCTCAGGATAAAGCAGTGATTGTGACTTTAACTCACCATTCTGTGAGATATCAAGTCAGATTTGTAGAATATTAAATCAGAATTGTGAGAGAGAAATTTGTACATTTAGATTAAAAAGTTACAATTTCCTTTTTCCTTCCAGTTTCCATGTTAGAAACACAAAAACGCAAACTCACAGTTCTGTGTAAAAAAAAAGAGAAGATATATAAACGATATAAAGATGAAATTCATGTAAATATGAATGCAAGAAAAAAAGTGTATATTCTTGGAATTGTGAACAAAGTCAGAATAGTTTGATAAAACTCATAATTGCAAAAATAAAAGTTGGAGTTGTAAGAGAAAAAAATAAGAAAATGTCAATGATATTTTGACATTTTTATTCTCTGGTGGAAATGAAATAATAACAGGAAAATTCAGAATGACCTGATTTATCAGAAATGTAACTCACCTGCGAGACTAAAAGGCACAATTGTAAGATGAAAAAAATCTCAATTAGTTTATTTGTATGTCCCTTGATTAAAACAGGCTTCCGTAGAAACCAAGTAGTCATATTTTGTAGTTGTTTAATAAAACTGATGATATTGTGTGTTTTTGCTTCGGTTAGCTGATCACTGCTCTTCCGGAGGAATGGCGCCCGGGTCCCAATTTCCACGGAGTCCCCTGGGAGCCGGTGGCTGCTACGGCGGTGGTCGGGGCCCTCACAGTGCTGATGTTCTTCTGGAGGACCGTTCTTGCTGTAAGAGTCCCCTTGTGATTAATGTTTTTGTAAATGATTCAATCTAATCCGTGTCATTCAACTCTTCTTTTCTTCTCTAGATCAAAAGCAGAACATATCAATGTAAGTCACTTCTCATTGAGATATCAGCTAAATATACATTTAATCTCATTAAGAATTTTTTTTTATTATATGATAATCACATGTTGGAGAACTTTTAATTTGTAATATATTTAATGTTCTGGTTATGTGAAAATAGGTGTTAGTGCATGATTAAATATGAAAATAAGCAAGTTATTTGCTAAATATAATTTACATGATTTCTTTTTTAATTTGTCTAATGTAGATATGTGTATATATTTCTAATTTTATCAGCTAGAAGTTTTTTTAATAGTCAAGATTGCACTTGCTCAAAGAAATGAAAAGAAAAGGATTTTATTTGTCGATAAATTTGTTTCAATGTAGGTTATATATTACTTTCCAAATAATTAAAATATAAAGTTTTAAGTTTAATTTTTTCAGTAGTTTTTTAATCACTCTTCCAACAATATTTATATTGTCATTGAATATTGTACTATTTGTTATGAATAACAAAATTGAATAATTCATAATAATTAATTGTTATTTCACCTTAAATATGTAGGAGTTTTCTGTAAAATAATCTAAATTCTTTTGTTTCTCTTAAAATATGTTCTTTACTCTTTAAATCTATTTTTCTCCGCAGTAACTGAAAAGCAGCTTCGAGACAAGATCCAGCAGCTTCTCAAGGAGAAATCTGATGCTGCTAACAAGATCACCGAACTAAACCACATGGTGAATTTCCTTCGCTCGTCTTTGACCGCTTACTGTTTTCAGTACAGGCTGATGAACCTGATCATTTGTCTCGTTGCAGATGAAAGAGCGTGAAGAACTGCTGAAAGACTCTGAGAAATCACTGAGTTCCAGAACACAAGAAGTGAAAGGGCTGAAGGTGAATCATCATCATCATCATCATCATCATCCCTCACACTCTCAGCGTCATCTCTGTGCACAGCTGTATAACGTGGTTTGTTGTTCTTTCTGACTAGAATCGTCACCAGAAGCTCCAGAGCCAATGGGAGCAGATGTCTGGGAGCATTTCACAGCTCAACCAGAAGATAGTGGACACGCAGGAAGAAAATTCAAATCTTAATGAGAAGGTAAGCTTTGATCTCTATTAGTGTGATTTTATCTCAGATTTTTTATGACGTTTTTGATTTTCTCTCAACCAAAGATTGCCAAAATGCACCAGAGGATCGAGAAGTACCAGAAGACGCTGAAGAGCTATGACGAGGAGCGTGTAAAGGTAATTAGTGCTGGATGAATTGATCTCTGCCGGTTTTTGGCCTTCATCATTTATTTCCATGTATTGTTTCTGTCATGGTTATGCAAAACAAAGTGACACGAACAATCATTCCCTAACAAACATCGCATACTTAGTTACTGGTTCTAACATTGACAGGTTATCATACAACTGCTGGTTTTTAGACTAACAATCACGAGAGAGAGAAGCGATCATTGAGTGAATAATTTAAAAGGATTTCTGTCAGAGCAAAACCAGAGTATTCTAAAACTCATCATATTTCTGGAAGGAATTAACATTTCTGTATTTATGTCTAGCTGCTATACGTTGCTTTAAATGAGTGCAATAATATCAATTAGATTTATTGCAGTTTATAATATCCGTGTAATAAAATTTTTTTTTTTAATTTGAAGTTTTTTTCCAGTGAATTTCACATCATTCTTCCTTTTTTAAAATATATTAATAATCAACTACAGTTTGTGAATATCATAATTAGTTTATTGCCTTCTATATGCAGGATTTTTGTCTATAAAATGATTTAAATGATCATATATCAACATTTGAATTAGTCCACAAAAAATATTTTTTATATTTTTCATTGCAGTTTATGGTTTTGTTTCTAAATACTGAAAATACTAAGACATTTTCTTTTTCAGTAGTTTTTGAATGCATTTTTATCATCAATGAATATTATCAACAATATTTTGATCATTTATGATTTGTGCTAATCTATTAATATATTATAAATCCTTGGATATGTAGGTTTTTTCTGTAAAATGACCTAAATGCATTTGTAGTGTTATTTTAGTATCATTGAGATATGTTTTATAGTTTTTATTAATATTTTGAATCATTGTAATGTATGTTCTGTTTTAATTTTAGTTAAAGTTTTAGTAATTTGGTTGCTAACATAATTTTTTTTTTTTTTTTTTCATACGCACACACACACACACACACACACACACGTGTCAACAAGCTGGAATAAAAGAAGTACTTTTTTACATTTATTTCAAGTAACATTAAGGTTTTAGTTTATCATAACACTGTTTTGTAGTCATGTATCTGAACATTTGATTTAGCTCCTCATGTCCTAAAGACGAAGGTAATACATGTTTCTGTTTCTGATTTGATAACAGGTTCATGTCCTCATGGATGAAGCCAAACTCAGAGAAGATGCTCTTAAGTCTCAGGTTCTGTCCTTTGAGAAAGGACATGGTGCTTTAAAAGAACAGAAGAAATCTGTAAGTCCTGCTGTCACAGCTGTGAACCTCATTCATCCATCAATGTCAGCTTGAATCGAATGATTTCTGTTCGGACAGCTCCTCCGTGACGCTAAAGACTGGCAGGAGAAGCACAAGAAACTGAGCGAGGAGATCCGAGTGTATCACACATCCCAGAAGGAGCTGGAGGACTCGCTGGTGCACAAGGAGAACGAGATTGAAGTGAGTCAAACGTGTTGTGTATTATAGTGTGTTCTAGGGGTGGGCGATATGACCAAAATCTTATATCACGGTATGACATTTTATATCACGATAACAATATATATCACGGTATAGTGATTTTTCTTTTCTTTTACAAAGGTTTTTGTTATATTAAAATCTTTAATACCATATAATTTTCATAATCGTTGTCACCGATGTCAATATCAAACTAATACAAGCCTAAAGAGAGAAACTCAACCTCACTGAAGATAAATAAACAGTCCGTGATGAAATAAGGATAAGAAACTAATTACAAGTAATAGAACAAAAACTACAATAAATAAGAAACACTATACATTGTGTAAATTAATTCGTCTTCACTGTGTTAATTATATCTATCTCTCTATTATAGATTAATTAACACGTGTATTATGTATAGATTCTATATATGTATATTATTTATTCTGATTAAAGTCACAAAAGTGATTTAGTCGAGCAGTGAGAGATGTTCTGTGATTAACATGAATGAATATTGGAACGCTTCCCCTTTAAGAGTGAAGTCCGGATCTAATACACTGTTACATTGTGTTTCTCTTTCTGCCGTTTACTCTCTCTTAAGACCTAAATCACTGTGTTTATGAGGATACTTGCAAAGACGGGGATTCTGACGCATATAAGTGTGTTTATGTAATTGTTCAAAGTCGGTGGAAAAGAAAAGGCGCTCCTCTCACACAGAAAGAGACGCGCACGCATATAGCTCTGTTGATTGTGTTTCAACGGCTTAAAATCGGTTGTTTTAAAACTGCAGTGGTTAAAAACAGATGTAGTCCTCGCTAGTAACGAGCTCCTGGTTTTGTGCTCGTTCTGTCTCTCGTCACGTCTCGTGGTGGGCGGCGTATAAAGATCAGTCACTCAAATGATGAAAAGGTTTTACCGGAAACAATGTATTTTGCAACACCACGATATAAACGATAGAACATATGAAACAATAGACTTTTTATTCCGTCAATCCGATGCATATCGTCATATCTTCCAGCCTTAGCATGTTCTCAAAACATCACATCATAAATGCATGGCATCCCATGATTCTCTGGTATCTAGGTTTTGTCCAGCTGTATTGCTGAGCTCAACCGTCTGGGAGCCGGTGATGCTGCAGAACTACAGAAAGATGAGGCTAAAATATCCAATGGAGAAGATGCTGGTCAGTCTCTATTTATAACTCCATAAAATTGAGTTTGTTTGTCTTTTGTCTGGAGACTTGTGTTCGTTTGCATTCAGCAGATGCTCTGATCTAGAGTGACTCATAACGCTTTATTTATCTGAGTCTGTCGTGATCTACAGATGAAACGAGGGAAATTCAGAAAGTTATCTACTGAGAAAAGAAGAAATGATCAAGATACTGATTATGTTTGAAGTGTCGATCACAACATTCCATTTAAGAGTTCTAACTATCAGATTGTTCTGTTAATTTAAACGTTTTTGCATCAGTTGAGAAACGTAACCAAGAATGCAATCATAATCATAATCCACTCCTAACAAGCTAGTTTTAATAAGCACTTAAGCAGGTGCTGAGGAAATGTCAGATACTCATAAGAAGCATGAGAAGTACTTCTATGGAGTTATTTTGGATTTGTCAGATTTCAGTATAGATTTAAATATTTTTATTCAGAATTTGAATAATTCTGTTCTTCACGGTGCAAGAGGCCCAATGTTTATAGAATGAGCTTTTATTGTTTTGTTGCGTGGCAACCATAAAAGCCAATTATTGTGATATGTTGTTGATGCATTTAATTAGTGCTGCATGATTTGAGAGAAATATTATTGCAGCTTTTCTGATCATTTCTGCTGCAGTTTGCTTGTATGCACAATTTGGCCACAAATTTGTAGTTTATCAATATGATTATATAATAATGATGATTTATAATTATGCTCAATATCTTTATAATTATTATAATTAATTAATTAATAAACCAATTAATAATAATTATTATTATAAATATATTGAGCATAATTATAAATAAAAACATTGAACCATAGGATAGTAGTAGTAAATATTTTAATAATATTTAAAACTAAGATATGTTAATAAAACAACTTAATTTTTTGAAGAAATAATCACAAAATGTTATTTTAAATAGTAAATCCCCTATATTTGCCAAAAATGTAAATGTTTAATTTTCATTAATTAAAAATTCATAAGGCTACTGTAAGAATAAATAAAATATGTTTGAATGCTTTTAAATATATAGAAATGCTAAAACACAGAATTTTGTATCAATAAAACATAACATTAATTTTAATAAAAAATGTATGATTTTAATTAATTATTAATAAATTTAATTTGATTAAAAGATAATGATAAAAAAAATATTTAGAAAAAAATGTGAAAAAGTATTTTAAAGGGATATATATATAGATATATATATATATATATATATATATATATATATATATATATATGAACATATACAACATTACTGTTGTAATATTACAGTAAATCTAAGAGTATTTGCAAAAAAATTTTATGGTAAAAATTGCTGAATTAGAGCACTAATGGTTATCTTAATTTCTATATTTTCAAATGTTAAACTATTGAGGCTTTATTTTAGCATTACATTTAATAAATCGCTTGTGATTTTCAGAAGTCAGAAAGAATGAGAAGTACTTTTCTATGGAGTTATTTTTGATTTGCCAGATTTCAGTATAGATTTAAATATTTTTTATTTAGAATTTGAATAATTCTGTTCTTCACGGTGCAAGAGACCCAGATAAATTTATAGAATGAGCTTTTTATTGTTTTGTTGCAGGCAAACCATAAAAGCCAATTATTGTGATATGTTGTTGATGCATTTAATTATGCAGTATGATTTGAGAAAAATATTGATTGCAGCTTTCTGCTGAGTTTGCTTGTATGCACAATTTGGCCACAAATTTGTAGTTTATCACATATGATTTAATACATGATGATTTATTACATGTCAATATCTTTATATCATGCATAACTACATTACATTAATAAACTGCAATCTAATCACATTATTTACATCATATTGAGCATAATTATACATCACATCATTGAACCATAGGATCAGTAGTAGTAAATATTTTACATAATATTTTACATCTTAGATATGTTAATACAACTTACATTTTTAAGAAATAATCACAAACATGTTACATCTTTAAATCATCACTGCACCCTATATTTGCCAAAAACATGTAACATCTTTAATTTTCATTAATTAAATCACTGAATTACATCACATCTTTACATCATCCTGCACTGATACATCACATCATTTACATCATCACATCTACAGAATTTTGTTCATCATACTGCACCTAACATCACATCTTTACATGCATTTTGCAAATACATCAAATCTTTACAGAATTTTGCATCAATAAAACATCACATGAGAAACATTTCATGCACCTCTACATCACATCTTTACATCATCACTGCAATACATCACATCTTTACATCATCACTGCACCACTACATCACATCTTTACATCATCACTGCACCTCTACATCACATCTTTACATCATCACTGCACCATACATCACATCTTTACATCATCACTGCACCTCTACATCACATCTTTTACATCATCACTGCACCACTACATCACATCTTTACATCATCACTGCACCACTACATCACACATCTTTTACATCATCACTGCACCTCTACATCACATCTTTACATCATCACTGCAACTACATCACATCTTTACATCATCACTGCACCACTACATCACATCTTTACATCATCACTGCACCACTACATCACATCTTTACATCATCACTGCACCTCTACATCACATCTTTACATCATCACTGCACCTCTACATCACATCTTTACATCATCACTGCACCACTACATCACATCTTTACATCATCACTGCACCACTACATCACATCTTTACATCATCACTGCACCTCTACATCACATCTTTACATCATCACTGCACCTCTACATCACATCTTTACATCATCACTGCACCACTACATCACATCTTTACATCATCACTGCACCACTACATCACATCTTTACATCATCACTGCACCACTACATCACATCTTTACATCATCACTGCACCACTACATCACATCTTTACATCATCACTGCACTACATCACATCTTTACATCATCACTGCACCACTACATCACATCTTTACATCATCACTGCACCTCTACATCACATCTTTACATCACTGCACCACTACATCACATCTTTACATCATCACTGCACCACTACATCACATCTTTACATCATCACTGCACCACTACATCACATCTTTACATCATCACTGCACCACTACATCACATCTTTACATCATCACTGCACCACTACATCACATCTTTACATCATCACTGCACCACTACATCACATCTTTACATCATCACTGCACCACTACATCACATCTTTACATCATCACTGCACCTCTACATCACATCTTTACATCATCACTGCACCTCTACATCACATCTTTACATCATCACTGCACCACTACATCACATCTTTACATCATCACTGCACCACTACATCACATCTTTACATCATCACTGCACTACATCACATCTTTACATCATCACTGCACCACTACATCACATCTTTACATCATCACTGCACCACTACATCACATCTTTACATCATCACTGCACCACTACATCACATCTTTACATCATCACTGCACCACTACATCACATCTTTACATCATCACTGCACCTCTACATCACATCTTTTACATCATCACTGCACCACTACATCACATCTTTACATCATCACTGCACCACTACATCACATCTTTACATCATCACTGCACCACTACATCACATCTTTACATCATCACTGCACCACTACATCACATCTTTACATCATCACTGCACCACTACATCACATCTTTACATCTACATGGTCCATTGCTCCCTACTCCATTGCTCTACGGGTCCATTGCTCCCTACGGGTCCATTGCTCTCATCACAGGGTCCATTGCTCATCACACGGGGTCCATTGCTCCCTACAGGGGTCCATTGCTCCCTACTCCCTGAGCAGGGAAATCCGCTGAAGTTTACTTTATTTCCTGAACATTCATTCATGGATTTGCTGCATCGCATCTTCACACCTGCAGACGAGTGTGACATCATATACCTCTGTAAATATATACAATTTTAATTCCTGCACTCTGCACACTTCAATGCACTTTGAATGGAATATATCTCACCTCAACTGGAATCATGGAGGAATATCCTGTGATGTCCCACTACATCAGGGCACTTACGTTTACAATAGAACAAACATCTACGATAAGAGTAACATCAAATATGCAGAGCGGGGCGAGGACTTGAATTGAGAACCGCTGTGCTAGTAGAATAATTGTATTATTTCAATTGAAATAACATTTGTTTTTATTTCTGCAAAAGGACCATCCATAAAAAGCCAGTTATTGTGATCTATTATCGATACATTCAGTTAGGGCTGCATGATTATGGAAATGCTTTTTTATTATTTTTATTTAAAATGCAAAAATAAAAGATATTAAAATAAAATTGGGGATGTACTATTTGGAAATGTAAGATTCTTTTTAAATGATTTCGATATAAAATGCAATCAAAAAGCAAAATAAGATATGTTAATATTGTAATAGTTCACTGTAAAATAGAGAATGTAGTGCTCATATCAGATCCGTTTTTATTTCAATATTATTAGTTACTATGTTCTAAAATATGATGAATGTCCCAAAACCTAAATTAGAATTGTATTTTCTATGCACTTTAATAAAACACTAACTTGAGCGAGCATCAGCTGTGGAAGTGCAGATGGATCATGCTAAACTCATGCCACTGTATTTCACAGCTGTTGTGTGATGTTGCATCCTAAATGATGCACAATACATTTACATTTATGCATTGAACACACACTTACATCCAAAGTGACTTACAAAAGAGGAACAACGCAATTTATTACAGAGCCAACAATACTTGTAATGCACAATGCCAGGTTTATTAGACGACTACGTTCGGAAACAAACTGACGGATCTGGCTGTTTAGGATGACTCTGATTTAAAGTGCCCCTATTATGCCATTTTAAGGTTGCTAATATTGTGTTATGAGTGTCCTAAAACAGGTTTACATGCATCCAAGGTCAAAAAACACTTTATTCTCCTCCAAAAATAGTTTTAGTTTCTAAATTTATTTCTAAATGATTCCTAAATGAGACTCCTTTGAAGTCTCAGTCTCTCTAAACCCCGCCTTTCACTGCTGTGATTGGTCAGATGGCGCAGTCCTTTGTGATTGGTCAGATGGCGTAGTCCTTTGTGATTGGTCAGATGGCGCAGTCCTTTGTGATTGGTCAGATGGCGTAGTCCTTTGTGATTGGTCTACAGCGTGAATGACAGCCCATGGGCGGACATTATGCATATGTGTTACTTTGTGCATAGCTGTAACGGAATAAGATTCAAATTCCTAACGACTCGTTTGGGCGATTGCGAACCGACTCTTTTTTTTGATAGACAGTAACTTTATTTATCGTGCACTGTCGGCTTCACAACTTTGCAGAAAGTTTATGTCCACATAAAGCAAAGTTTGTTCACAAAAGGCACTGTTGCTTGCCTTTTCACATACAGCTACATGATGTAATATTCGAAAAGGCATGATGGGGCACTTTAATAAAATTGAACTTCAAAGCACAATTACAGCTTGTATGTCATGATGCTGGATTGCTAATATAAAGTCCCCTGCTGTGTGAAGGAAACTGACTCAGGAGGAGCTGGAGAGACGCGAGAAGGAGACGAAGCTGTCGGAGGTGGACAGTAAAGCGCTGTGCTCCGAGGAGGAGGTGAGATCCCTCAAACAGAAGATCAAGGACATCGAGGAGGAGATGCAGCAGAACGAACGCTCTCTGAAGTCTGAGGTGAGAAACATTAGAGTCACTGTATTCTCAATCCGGCTCAATCTCATCTCCCTGCCTTCGCTTTCTAACAGGTGGCAATGCAGGAGAAGAAAGCCCATGAGAACTGGGTGAGTAATTACCACGCTTCGTCTGTGTAAGGAAACTAGAAGCTTTTGGAGTTCACTGGCTCATACTGATAGCTTACAATCATGTGTGACTGATATGCAGAAATATCGCTTGTGAACAGTGGAATGCACTGCTTATGGTAATATTATGTAAAAATTATAACTTTATTTTCCTAGTATCGCCCAATGTTTTAATTTTAACAGTAAGTTTCTGTAGTACAGCACTTTGTTTGCCCAAAAATAAAATTAGTTGTTATTATTCATTGATTTAGATTTTTAAAGATTAATAACATTGTTAATGATAAATGCTTTCATTTGTTTACCACCGTTTGCATTAAATTATAAATATAGAAAAATGTAAACAGAAAAAGAAAAACACAAACATAAAAAAATTCTTATGGCCATATTATTGTAAGAGATTTAAAAAATGTAAAGGTTTTATAAATTAAAATAATTAGACATGCTTTCTAATCATTAAAATTATTTCAAAAAATTCAATCAACCAGTAAAACTGAATCTAGAAAATTAAAACATGGAATTTGGGTAAAATAAAACTTTATTTCATGGGGCCCTAAAATGTATTTTGTTAAAAGTTTGATAATTTTTTTTTTAAGATTAATTAGTCAATCTAAAAGCTTTTATTAATCAGGGATGTGCTTACTGATAGCTTACAATTATTTAAAATCAGTACAATTAAATGAATCAACAGATAGCAAAATGACTAAAACGTGGCTAGTGGAAATACTACTAATATTACTAATATTGGCTAATACTGATATATTGAATCTTTTCTCTAGTTGAAAGCCCGCGCCTCTGAACGAACTCTGGTGGAGGAAAGACGAGAGTGCGGCAGTCTTCGTCAGAAGTGAGTGTTTATCACATCACACTGTTCAGATGCAGTATTCTTCATATCATTGCTGTTATTATCAGTGTTGATTCTGATCTCTGATGGGTGTGCATTTATAAAGACTTGTGGAGTACAGCGATAAAATATCAGACCTGGAGCAAAGCCTGTTCAAACTCAGCTCTGGCCCTCCAGATCGCCACATGCCCCCCCAGAGAAGAGGTGAGCAGCTTCTGTGCTTTAATACACACTTCACAACACAAACCACCCACAGAACGGCCGCTGGTGCTGTCCACAGCTAGTCTGACAGGCTTTGGCATGGTGCAGTGTTAACAATATATTAACTCATTTGTTCATTGAAATAAAATAGAAATATTAGATGAAAAATGTATAAAATAGAACACAATTTAATATTTAAAAATGAATGAAAATACAAAAAAAAATTTTTAAAGACAAAAACTAATAATGAAAAAAAGCTTAAATAAATTAAAAACTAAAATGAATAAAACAGAAATAAAATCATTAATGCAAAATAGAAATGTATTTAAAAAAGTAACAAAAAATTAAAATTTTCTTATATAATGCAATGCTATTATTTGTTAACTGAGACTATAAATCATTGTCATTAATTGAAATAAAATATAAATATTAGATATATTTTAATTAAAATAAGTACTAAAACAAAATATATATTTTTTAATGATCAATAGAAAAAATGTATAAAGAAAAGACAAAACTGACTTCATGTAATGCAATGATGTTATTGTTAACCAAAACTATTAAAAATCGTTTTCAGTAATTTAAATACATTTCTAATTAAATATTAAATGGAAAAACTTGAACTTGGCTGAATTGAAAATATCTTTTTAAACCGACAATGACAAAAACAGATTTAGTCTGACAGGCTTGTAAAATAATTTTCATTTATTGAACTAAAGCTGAAAAAGTGTAATTATTACATAACTTATTAGCTAGATAGAAAAATATTTGAAAATAAAAAACTGATGACAAAAGCATTTAATAAAATCACAAAAATATTGACTAAAATTTAAATGAAAGCTGTAAATAATCAAATGAAATCTAATAAAAAGAACTATTATAGTATATGAATATTAAGATAACTTTGGTATAATGTACCTCCAGAGAGGATGCAAGCAGTGTTTATCTCTTTCATTCAGGTAGAGATGTTTTACATGCTTCTAAGATGAAAGAAACTCCAGATGAAGAATAGTAAAGTAAGAATACTAACGCTGCTTTTGTAAGCACCAGTACCTGAGGGGCGGAGCTTAGCGCAGGGGTTGGTTCCTCTCATGTGTCAGGTATTGTTTCTGATTGTGGTGTTTGGTCTGAGCAGGTGAATCGTACGGACCGTCTCCTGTGAGTGGGGGGGCTCCCTCTCCTCCTCAAATGATAGAGGGTCCTGGACGCCCCCCCTCTGCACCAGTAGGGCGACGGGGCGAACCGTTCGGTGAGTTGTCGTCCTCCTCTGACATCAACCTTAAGGCCCGTACACACCGGGACGAATATCGGCGCGCGTTATTCGCCAGCGTTTTTCAACGTGTTTTTTGTGTTCACACCCAAGCGATTTTCGCTGACGATGAGCCGAGTGAACATGCAAATTCATTCCCTGACATTAGATGGTGCTTAATGTAAGACAGAAATACCCCGGGACACAAGGTGGCGCTGCGCAACTTCTGACACTCGCTTGTCACTCAGAAGAAGAGAGCAAGTATTTACACGCTTGTCATACAAAGAAAACATGGATATTTCAAGCTCCAGCAGCTCCAGCGATGAAGAAATGATTGTTCTGTTGAATGAGGAAAGACGCCGACGCCGCCAGTGTAGACGCTTACTTGGCGATATCTTCTTCGTTACGTATGTGTGCTCGGCAAGACTGTTTTGTGTTTGAGCGCCCCAAGTTGTGTTTTACTGTAACTTCAGCAGCTCCAGACACGTGAGCAAAAGCGCCAATCTCATTGGTCGGATAGTTTTTGACGCGCGCCAAACCAAAAACAAACCCGAGGCGTGTTTTTAAAATGACGCTTTACGCTGCGGGCGTTGCATCAGTGTGCACACTCACATTGGCGCCCTTTGTTTAGTCACGAGGCGTTAAACGTCGGCGAATATCGCGCGCGAAATTCATCCCGGTGTGTACGGCCCTTTATCCTCCTCCTCTCGTTTTTCAGTCGCTCTGTTTTTTCTCTCCTCGGAGCATTTCCTTCCGTCTTTGTCATTGAAAGCGCTCCTGAACTCCAGCATCTAATCCATGTCAGTATGAAATGATGGATAGCGGCTCCTAATCACTTGTGATCTGTTGCAGGTCCACGACCCCCGTCTGACCCCCACGGACGCTTCTCGGACCTCGGACACCCGCTGCCATCCAGACCAGGTGCTTACGATACGACCCGTTATTAAGAGAGCTGCACTTATTATAGAAATATACAGTAAATGTTGTTATTATTTAAAATAACTGTTCTCTATTGTAATACATGTTAAAATGTACACGAGTCACATGATCTTCAGAAATCATAATAATATGCTGATTTGCTGCTCAAGAAACTTTTCTGATTATTATCATGTTGAAAATAGTTTTGCTGCCAATATTTTTGTGATATTTTAATTATTCCGGATTCTTTGATGAACAGAAAGTTAAAAAAAGAACGGCATTTATTTGAAATAGAAATCTTTTGTAACATTATAAATATATTTACTGACACTTTTGATCAATTTAATGCATTCTTGCTGAATAAGTATTAATTTCTTTAAAACATTTAAGATCATTTTACTAAAGTAATTACTAAAATAACTAGAACTGAAATATAAATAAATCAAAGATAAATATACAAATTATATTTTAAAAAATGACTCGTGATTTTAAATTAAAATAATACATTAAATGAAAATTATTAATGTTGATTTGTCAACTATCTAAAATAAGTACTAAAACTGAAATGAAGCTAAATAGAAACATGTAACTTTTTTTGTGATTCTTTGATGAATAGAAAGTTCATAAGAACAGCGTTCATTTGAAATAGAAATCTTTTGTAACATAAGTGTCACTTTTGATCAATTTAATTCTTACTTGCTGAATAAAAGTATTAATTTCTTTCAATACAATCTTCCTGACCCCTAACTTTGAAATAGTAGTGTACAGTTATCTGTTTATTACATTAACATTCATTGTTAATTGAATCCTAAATCTAATATTGTAAAGAAATATTTAAATCTGAATTTCCATGATGATATAATTGAATTAAAATGGTTATTTAGTTTTTAATAAAGGTGTACGGTATCAGATATGGGTTGACCTGCACAGGTTCAGATGTCATTTTTGTCTGTTTTTCAGAAATGTTTTCTCCGATGACTTCGTCTCCCTGTGCACACGACGGACCGATGGTAAGGGTCACGTGTTTGAGATTTGATGTACAGTGTGTTCAGATGTGAGCGAGGACATCTCCAGTACATGTGTGTAAGAAACAGTCATCATATCTCAGATGTTCTCCATTAAACGGCGCCGGGTGTGTTTGCTTTAAAGCAGACGGCACCGGTCAGGGAGACGGCCGAGGGCTCAGAGCAGGTCTCGTCTGGGCCCGTAGAGCCTGTGAGTACAGCGCCTGGGTGCTTTGGGGTTTTCAGAGCCTGATTAAACATGTCTTTCGGTTCACTGTGTGGGTCTTGTGCTCAGAATGGGGCGTATGTTTAACAAAACTGATGTTGGTGGGTGAGTTACAGCATGCACAGGCCTGAAACATACTCTATTCACAAGTACATGAATGCATGAATACATGAAGACTGATTTGTTTGATTTCATAACACAACACAACTTTATCTGCCCTAATGAGTAGTAATATTACCACCACAATGACTCAAGTGCATGTGAAGTATGCCAAATGTAATGTAAAATAAATAGGGCTGCACAAATAATGCAGCTTCATTTCTGCATGTCCTGCAAATTTAACACCTGCCACTTATGCTTTTACACATTTTCATAATTTACAACACTTTTATGGACCGAAGTATTGTCAAAAAAAAAATCTTGATGTTTTAAAATGTCAAATGTTTTAAAAATATATTAATATTTTATAAATTATAAAAGCTGGAGTACGCATTAATAATGACTTTAAAACATAAATATATTATTTGTCATTTGTACTATAAAATAAAACATTAAATGAGTTCAATTGTAATTTACAACACTAGTATTGAATTTGTTATAATTGCAGCTAGATTAATTATCAACAGTTATGATGGGATGCATTGAAGTGATAAAAGCTTGAGTTTGAACATTTGAAAGTGAATAATTTTAGACATCAATATTAATATTGTAACTTGTAGTATACAATACACAATTATGACATTTGATTTTACATTATACATTTATTTTACAATTGTGAGTTGTTTCCTTAACCTATTATAAAAGTTAATAGGCAACAATTATTATAAATATTATTAATAAAGCTTGAGTGTTTGAATTTAAAACAAGTATTATCAAATATTCAGTTAATTTTACAGAACATTTGTAATTTATAACAGTAATATTTTTGCTTTTTTATAATTATAGTTAGATTAGTAATCAAATTATAATAATAATAATTACTATAAATAATTAATGATCAATAGAACTGATAATTATTACTGCTATTATTAGGACTATTATTGTTGTTATTATATAAAACACCAGTGTAACCATTAAACCACATTAGAGAACTGTGTGATTGCTTGTGAATGATAAATTATTGAACTAATTATTGAAATAACTTAATCTCCGGGTGACTACAGGTATTTGAATATTCAAGTATTGTGTGTTTTAGATGTCAGGGTAACAGGGTTCGCTTGTGTCTTGTATAAAGTGTGTTTCTGGCCTTGCAGTGGTTCACTGATGTCTGCTTGGGTCTGTGTAACCTCCTCCGAGCTCTGGAGAGTATTTACTGTAACCTGTAGTTCTGCATCTTCTCCAAGTCTCAGAGTCAGGGATCCTTCCTGCCGTCTCCCATCCGGGATTCTCCGGTTCCCCCGCCGAAGTCATACGGACCGCCGCCGCCTATGATGATCCGACCGCCCAATGGCCACCCGCCCATGATGCCCCCAGAGCCGCGCTTCAGACCGCCACCCATGGACTCGTTCGGCCCGTTTGGACCTGTACCGCCACCGTTTGGTAAGAGATTCAACACTAGATTCTTCACATGCTAAAACTAGTCATGCAGCAACATCAACCTTTATTAAAACGTCAAAATCAAAGATTTGAATTAGCCAGAAGTCAAATTGATTTACTTTTACTTTTATGCATTTGGCAGACACTTTTATCCAAAGCCACTTACAATTGCATTCAAGTTATACATTTTCATTAGTATGTGTGTTCCCTGGGAATCGAACCCACAACCTTTTGCGCTGCTGACGCAATGCTCTACCACTGAGCCACAGGAATTTACATTTAAAAAAGTAACTACAACTATAAGTTAAAACTCTATAAATACTAAATATATACACATTTAAGAAAATTGAGAAATTAAATAAAATGACAAATGCATACAACAACATTTCAAAACTAAACATTTAAATGAAAACAAAAAATAAAGCTAAAAACAATTCAAAATATTAAAACAACAAAATGTGTGAGTATAAAAATGATTCTAATTTCCATGTTATTTCATTTCCATGTAGTATGTTGAAGTAACGTTACTAAAATAAATACACTTTATTAAAACTAAAACTAAAGAAAATACCCATAAAGACATAATAAATTCATACATAATTGATCTAAAATTAAAATCGATAAATCAAACGGCAGTATTTATCAGTAATCCTAACACTGTCAAACACTCATGCTAACAAACAACAACTTACACAGAGTAATAACTGGTTATAAAAACTAAAACAGAAGTGAAACAAGCCGTAAGAAAGAAGAGAAATAAAAAGCGATACTTATTTACTAATGAACACTCGTATAAAACAGTTGTATATAAAACATTTCAATTGCACATAAAATAGTTTAAATGTTGGCAACATTTCTAACATAATTATCATGTTAATGTTGTATTGTTTACATGATTAACATATTGCTAGCATGTTTCTTTCTACATAAGCATGTTGGTAACGAAACAGAACATTTCTGTTTTGGCTGAAATATTTTGGTGCCTCACTAGTCTTTACGTGATTACAACAATCTGTCACGCCACGTTAAAGGGATAGCTCAAACCCAAAATACACAAAAACTCAAACATATTGAACATGTCATATATCCACGGAAAGCTGAGATTCTTGTGATTTAATTTTAAGATACAATAAACACAGCATGTGCAATCAGTGTCTTTATCAGACCACTTTTTGTTGAGATAATGCAGACATGCATGATAGTACAGACATACATAGGAATAACACAGTAGGGATAACACCAATATAAGAAAAAACCACAAATTTAATAATGTACTATGTACAGAAATAGAAATATAGGAAAAAATGTATTTAGATTACAAATTATAAATATATATGTAATTTTAAAAGTGTACACATTTTGGATTCTATAAATGTCACTATAATGTGTTTATGCTTCAGTTACTATGTGTCAGTAATTATTGACAGTGAATCTGGATGAGAAACTGAATAGCTCTAAGTGTAACCTTTCATTAGAGCCCAAAATGATGACTGTACATTAAAGCATTCAAGAATTACAGCATTGTATGTGTCGCTGTTACAAAGCGTCGTTTGGAGTCTCCAAGTGTACATTTTTTGGAAGCGTCTAGACATAAAATTAGATAAACATGTGTAAAACACTAATATATTGTTTATCAAATGGTAGATTTGGCTTGGTAAGGCTTCATTCTGTGATCCCAATGTATTTTCCAGTTCATACCTCCCAGATATAGTCATCTGCAGGCTTTTTTTTTGTGTGTGTGTTCAAAGTGCTATTACTCAATATCAGTAAGACTTACAGTGATTCTGATTCTGTTGAGAAACAAACCTTTCAAAGGAGACCAACACCATGCATATCATCCAAATGGCCCAAGAACAGCATGCAATTTACTTTGGGTATGCCTTTTTAGGCAAATCTTACAGGAATCGTAAAGGGTTAAAAAGCGCCAAAACTACTTTTATTGTTTGTTTCTTAATTAAATTGTCAATATGAAAGTTAATCAGACGTCACCGTTCTGTTCAGTGATTTTGGGATGTTCATTTTCAGTGCATCACTAAACCTTGTGTTGCGTTTTGTTTGATCAGGACGAGGCCCGCCGTTGGGACCGCTCGGGATGCGGGATGTCCCGCCCGAATTCTTTGTCCCTCGCGGACTCCCCCCTCGCCCCTTCCCTCCCGGACATCTCCCGCCCCACAGAGCCATGATCCCGCCTCCGTACGGCGGCCGTGGTTTCCCAGGACCCCCTCCGCTAATCCCTCAGAGCTCCAGAGACGGCGAGAGGAGCGCCGCGCCAGCCAACGACCCGCCAACGGATCCGCACAGCCGGCCTTGACACGAGCACGTGCCGATCCGCCCGCTTGACTTTGTCCTGATTCTTCTCAATATTGAACCATCAAAATCTGCTTTGGGTGGAAAAAACACTTCATTTAGTTTGGATAACACAATTATGAGGGTTTTGATTGTATACATTAGCAAACCTTTCCTATGGAAATAGTTTGATTTAATATGCATTACAATAGTTTTTTCCGGTGGTTTAATTATAATCTCTACCACTCGACCCAGTGCTGATGCATTCTGGGATGTCAAACCGATGTCAAGTCGTGAAGCCATTTCCTCATGCCTTTAATGTGCGAGGACTCTGAAGAGACTTTACATATTTTTATGCCTTTTCACCATTTTTGAACGCCCATATTACCGCTTTTAGAGCCCACTGATTATCCACCAGCTCGCCTGTGTTTGTTTTAACGTTTGATTCGTCGTGCGTCTGCTCTTATGATTTCTTTTCCTAGTGGAAAGACAAACATGATGTCATATTGACAAAGCATTTGAACATTTCTTTCAGCTGTATACATATACAATAAAATGTTCTCACAAATCAGGCACGATAGAAACAGATGAACGTGTTATGTTTGTGCATTCATAGTCAACAGGTGATTTAAATGTATGTTTGGATGGTGCATGATGATGAAACACCAGCAGAGTTTAACCAACTCTTTGAATTGATTGACAGCTACGTAAAAACATTCATGAAAACGAATTAGTCTCATTCGATTGACGCAGAGCAAGTGCCGCACATGATGATTCATTGAATTGCAATAATTTATACATATATATATTTCCAGAATGGTTTTACCCTCATAAATTCTGCTGGTGTTTCATGAACGATGTTCTCTGGGTTTCTGATGCAATGCTTTTGGAATCAAAATGGAAAGATACTCAAAATCCATCGACCTTTTTTGTCTTATTGTCTTAGCATGTATTGTTTTGTTTGATATTAGAGTGCATTATTTTAGGAAGCGTGTTGAGCGGATGCATCGTAAGAGTGTTAGCATCGTGTGTTAATCCTGTAAAAGAAACCGTTAATTTCACAGGAATGAATGAGATGAATAAAGCTGCTTTTTTCCTGTAGTTTTGATGAATGTGTTTACTGGCGACTCAACAGCTTTCATCAAGAACTCTGAGGAGTCAGCCGTTTTGCTTTGGACTAATTAATCCTGGACATTTGCTTGAAGTAATTAATAGTAGACATAATGTAGACAGTGTTGCTGTGCTGAAAATCCTTTCCTAATTTGGTTTTCCCCATCAAAAATGACCGCCTTTTAAAAAGCATCATTGTTATGCTGTGTTATCACCAAATCTTGGGTTCAGTCTTTTTGTCAACTTGTTTTATTTTGATTAGGACAGGTTTTGTATTGTTTTTTGAAACCGATTGATCATATGCCTCACGGATCTGAGATTATGCACAGTTTTTGAGTGAAAAAGCATTTATACTTTTGTGCATAAGCTCAGATCAATGAGGCTTATATATATATATATATATATATATATATATATATATAAAAATACAAAACTTGTGCTAATTGAAAGAGAAAAGATTAAATCCAGTATATGGTACTAATATAGCATAACAAAGTAATTTATATGCAATTTTTTGGCGAGTAATGACCTGGAAAATCACTAGTAAAGGTGTGGAGAAAATCCCACAAAAGGTACAAAATTGAAAGGAACAATATATATATATATTTTTTTTGTAAGTTGATACCCTGTGAGCGAGGTCAGCAAATTATAGTCTAGCAAGTTTTACTAACATTAACTAGCATTTACAAAACGGGTGATCCTATCTTTATAAAGATGCACAATTTAACATTTTGCATGGTTTAAAATGTTCAAATATTAGCTGTGTTGTAGTGTGAAGTATTATCTGATTTTTTGTATTCATATATCATGCTTATAGTTAATTTGATTTGATTATCTACACCTGTGTACACCACTAAAATCATCAAAACACCTGTCTAGACTAATGATGCACTTTCCCTAAATCCAGGTCATTTGCATTTAACGATTAATCATGCCACAATTTGCCTACATGTTCTCATTATATATATCTATATATAACAAGTACAGAAAGAAGTCGAGCCTTTCGTGACACTATTGCTGAGTACGATCTTTATTAGTTCGCCATACATTTATCGTGTTTCCTCAAGGCAAGTCTGATATTTCAGGCAGAAGTATATTTATAAAATATTCATACATCAAGCAGCATTATCATTTATTAGAAATGAGACATTCGAAATGTGTGTAATGATACACGCCATTAAACAACATGATGAATAAAGTCTTCACAGAAATGCAATACTTTAACCATTTAGTTGATTCCGAGACTCTAGCACTGACATACAATTAAACAGCATCCATTCGTTTTTTCCTTATTACATTTTTTTTAATGAGCCGTAAAAGTTTGGCTAGTCTCCAAACAAAGCCTAGCTCGTGTCAAACTTCTGAAATCCTTAATTAAACTTGGTTAAAACTGATTGAGAAACGAACCAGACTGAACTATTCATCACATAGCAAAGTGTGGAGCTAATGACAAAGCTAGCATGATAATGCTCGACAGTTTCTCCTTTACATGGTCAAGCTCATATTTACTGGCTTTTCTGATTCATACTCCATTAAACTTATGAAATAATTTAGTAAACTTGGTTAAAACTGATTGAGAAACGAACCAGACTGAACTATTCACCACAGAGCAAAGTGTGGAGCTAATGACAAAGCTAGCATGCTAATGCTCGATGGTTTCTTTTAAGTTACATGGTCAAGCTCATATTTACTGGCTTTTCTGATTCATACTCCATTAAACTTATGAAATCCTTTAGTAAACTTGGTTAAAACTGATTGAGAAACGAACCAGACTGAACTATTCATCACAGAGCAAAGTGTGGAGCTAATGACAAAGCTAGCATGCTAATGCTTGACAGTCTCTTTTACATGGTCAAGCTCATATTTACTGGCTTTTCTGATTCATACTCCATTAAACTTCTGACATGTCTATAAAATAGTACTATAAGGTCATTATGATATATTTTCAATGATGTTACTGAGCCAAACACCATTTTATTTTAAAGAAAATATGAATGCCAGTTAATTAGCAGTTACCATACAAAACTGATCAGAAAAAGTGTATTTGAGTTGTTTAGTGTTTTCATGTATTCCATATGTATAGCATTAGCAAGCAATGCATACTTAAAAGCAATAAACTTGTCTGTTAACAACATTTATAAAGGAATAGTTCATTCAAAAGATTGTTTACTCATCCAAATTTGTATGCTGTTTTTTCCTCACAGTACATATGCATACGCAAAAACCAAACCAAAGTTATAAGTTCATATTAAATCGGTTTTATGAATCAAATGGTCACTGAATCACATCATAACTGAACACCATACCCATTAGAAAATATTGGAGATTTTCACTGAATAAGTTTAATATCACGTCTACAAAGCTTGTATGGGTTCAGAAAATGTAAAATAGATTATGTTAAATGGTGCTTTGTCTTTTTTTAATCTATGTTTACATTTCAGGAATAAGAGACTTTCAAATAATAACAGCGTACAGGTTTATAAGATGTGGGCGAGTTGTTTCTTTAATGCAATACAAATATAAAAACCAATGGGAAGTTGTGTTAGATCCATCTGTTTCCATCGGAAATCAACATCATTTGTACACATTGAAATCGTTTCCATATCTAACACTGCTTTCTCTCTCAGATGAAGCACCGTGGAGAAATCAGGCCCAAACTTCAGACTGGAGATATGAAGACAAGTGTCCTCCGATATTGCAAGGAATGTGAGAGATGATGCACCAAACGTATCTGAGAAATATAAGAGTTTGAGTTTGGCTGTCGGACTCGGTTCTTGGTTTAGTCTTTGAGCAAAGTCTGGTTAAGGTGCAGGTAAAGTGGTTTCTTCGTCAGGAGGTTGAGTTTCTTCCTCTTGAAGTCAGTCGGTTTCTTGTACCTAAAATCAGATTGTATTTATGTATTGCATATTAATGATATACATAGGATGCAACCAACTTTGACAAACTCGCCTGATACTTACAGTTCTATAACAATGGGACCTGGTTTGATTTCATCCATTTCCATGAAAGCAAAACACTTGGTGCTAGTGAATCTTTTCTTGGGTTTGTAGTGTTTGAATTCGAAGAAAATAGCTGCACCTACAAAAGAGGCAAACGCTATAATGATCAAGCACAAACATATACTGAAATATTTCATACTTGAGTCTTAATGCAAGATGTAGACGAGACCTCTTCATCAGATTTGGAGAAATGTAGCATTGCATCACTTGCTCACAAATGAATCCTCTGCAGTGAATGGGTGCCGTCAGAATAAACAGCTGATAAAAACAATCCACAACACTCCAGTCCATCAGTTAACATCTCGAGAAGACAAAAGCTCTTGCTTCTGGTCAAAATATCATGGGGAAGTCGTGGCCTAATGGTTAGAGTCGAACTCGTAATCCAAAGGTTGTGAGTTCGAGTCTCGGTCCGGCAGGGATTGTAGGTGGGGGAGTGAATGTCCAGCGCTCTCTCCACCCTTAATACCATGACTGAGGTGCCCTTGAGTAAGGCACCGAACCCCCAACTACTGCCCGGGTGCCGCAGCATAACTGGCTGCCCACTGCTCCGGGGGTGTGTGTGTATGTGTGTGTGTATGTCCACTGCTCTGTGTGTGTGTGTGTTCACTGCTGTGTGTGTGTGTGTGTGTGTGTGTGTGTGTTCACTGGTGTGTGTCTGTGTGTGTTCACTGGTGTGTGTGTGTGTGTGTCCACTGCTCCAGGTGTGTGTGTGTGTGTGTGTGTCCACTGCTCCAAGGTGTGTGTGTTCACTGGTGTGTGTGTCCACTGCTCCAGGTGTGTGTGTGTGTGTGTGCACTTGGATGGGTAAATATAGAGCACGAATTCAGAGTATGGGTCACCATACTTGGTCGTATGTCACATCACTTTTAAAATATGAGTCCAGTGAAAAAGTTGACTTGTCTGAATCGGGAGAGAAATCTGCACAAGCCACAACAGTCTAAACATATATGATGGTGGATTCTGATGTGCGAGGACAACAGGAGATGGATTTTATCACTGGAGAAAGAATATTATGGAGAGAGGACTGGAAGCAACAGTTTGAAGTTAAAACATCTTGATGGATTTGTTTCATCTTTTGTCTTCTCCAGATGTTAACTGATGGACTGTGGATTATTGTGATGTTTTTATCAGACTCTCATTCTGACGGCACCCATTCACTGCAGAGCATCCATTGCTGAGACACATTTCTACAAACCTGATGAAGAAACAAACTCATCTACATCTTTAATGGAGCAAATTAGATTTTTTTGTGTGAACTGTTCTCCTATAAGAGCAAAGTGAGACCTTTTGGTAGTTTTTCTAGATGTTTCTGGATTTCTACATCCACGCTAAAATGAACATATGTGTCCTCCTTCTGCGTGGCCACTGGCGTGTCCTGAACCGGGTTCAAGTCTATACCGTTCAGATCTGGATAGTGAAAAGGAAAGATAAACATGTAAGAAGAATGTTGAGACCGATCTGATGTGCGCTGCTGAGCTCTACCTTTAACACTGACTGTAATGTACGGGTCGATACACTGTCCTGCGTCTTTCAGACCGATCTTCTCTATCGTCAGCGAGAGCAAAGTCATCCCAGGCTCCGAGGGTAACCGCGGCAACAGCGTACCTGTCAAAGACGGCAGACTATAACGATGTGCTTGCTTGATGAAGAAATTGGATCAACAGGCACTTTTAAAAAATCTGCCGTTTACATATATTAAATATAATATGACAGATCTTGGGCTATTGTTGTTAAACTAAAACCATTAAAAAATCTGAGCAATTTTTTTCTCTTGCTTAGTATTTTTGTCTTGTCTAAATATCTAATTAATTTAGTTTTTGATTAAACCAAAAAAAATCTGCCAATGAGGTTAAAAACTAATTTTATAATTTAAAGGGGCAGAAACTATTTTTCTTGCCCCATTGGCAGATATTTTCATTACAAAAAATATTCTCATTAAAAAAAATCTACGTTTTGATACAATTTTCAGGAATCAGACAGAAAGAGTATGAAAATATTTTTTGCAGTGCATTACTTAAACACTAACTGAAATAAAATGGTCAAATAAATATGTTAAAATAAATCACATTTCAATTCAGCTAATTGCAATTTTTATCTAGTTTGAAGTCGAAGTAATTAAATAACTTAAACGAAATTATCTAAAACTACATGGACATATTTGAAAAGTAAATTAATAAAAATGACAAACACAACAAAATGAAAACTATAGCTAAAAGTTAAATGAAAAGAGAAAATGTAATTCAAAATATTAACAAAAACGAATACGTTATATATCGATGATACTAAAATGACGCTGAACAAACCTAGACCAACTTCTGAAGAAAATTGAGTGTTATCGCCTGATTTTTTTTAGGTTGAAAAATCAAATGTAAGCCCTTAGCATAACGATTACAAGAAGTGCATAAATCCTGACCGCCGTGCACTCAGTGTTGCCAGATTGGGCTTCTTTTGATCGGCTTGGATAACGCATTGGGCGGGTAGACCAAATTTGGGCTGCTTTTAAAAAACTAAAAACCGCCCAATCAGCTGCTTTTTTCTTCACTTTTATCTTAGTCACGTTATCTTAATATGCTCGAGCTCAAAGTATCACAGCAAAATAATGTGTAGTGCAGTCATCAACTCATTTTTCCTTAACGCAACCCTTTTTGGTTTATTTTAACAGAGACTTGTCAATCAATTTACCATCTTTTATGTTGGTGAGATGTGATGACTCGTGAGTGATTGAGTTTGGCGCTGTAAAGGACAAGATTTAAATGTGCAGCTATATATTCACTGGATCATTTTATTTAAGTTAAGTGATTCATGGCAAAGTGGCTTAAATATAAGTTACACGATAAAGAATCTAAGAGTAACTCAGATTTCACAACATGGATTAAATGAATAGAAGACTTCACCCTTGTGTGAATTTACATTGCTTTCTGATCACTTTTTATGGGTTATCAGTTAATTTCTTGATTGCCATTTTGAAAAGGTTCCTGGACATCTTAAGCATATTTTCTGACTGTCTTTTACGCATTTGCCCTGTTTTGATCCATGTTCCTGTGAAATTGATTTATTTTTATAAAAATGTGTCATCATTGTTTTATTTTAAAGAGATAAAAATGGTACTTATCAACCTTGATTGACATGGAAATAAAATCATATCACATTATTTTGTTGGTTTTGGGCTGGAAATCATCAACCCAATCTGGCAACACTGCGTGCACTATGAAGTGAATCACCTGGAACCCTCGAAGGGAACGATGGAGTTAAACCTGCTCCAGTCCCAGCGTCCAGCTCCTCCTCAAGCTCCAGGTTCTCCTCTTCACCTGGGGCAAGAATCTTCCTAAAAACACCCCGAACCAATCATCAGTGACAAAACCCATGGCTGAAATCTGTGAAACTACAACAGACATATCTTCAAACACCTGAGATGTAATACTGCACATAGACTCATGCGTAACAACTCTGTTTATAGACGGTTTGATCGAGCGCACGCGCCGGACCGAAGGTAACGTCCGCTCTGTGTTTGTATATCGGGCTGTTAGTGGCGCCGGATACAAACACAGTTAAAGTGATGAGTAATGAAGTTGGGCTCAGGTTGTTGTATTATGGGATGTGCTTCACATACATACATTTATTTGTGGCGACCCACATCAATATCAAAACGAGGCGCGGGTGTTTTATATCACTGTATTTCTGAAGGAACACTGTCTTTAGAACATGTTTTAATTTCAACTTGCATGTTATATATCTGATAAAGCAGCGTTTGTAAACTCGGTTTACAGCGTTACCGGCGCAAAACTCTAACGTTAACGTTATTTCTCCCGCTTTTAAGCATCTCCTGCTGGCAGAGAGTGAATATGCAAGTCCGTTCAAGTAGTTATCGCTGCATATTAGGGCTGCAACTAACGATTATTTTGATAATCGATATTGGTCGATTATTATTTCGATTAATCGATTAATCGGATTAAATCAAATTGTTATTTATTGACAAAATACACACAATTCAGATTCTGCTCAATGTCCTTCAAACACACGGAATGCTATGAAAACATACAGTGCTTCATTTATTAAACCACCTGTCATAAAGAGAAACATGGAATATTTTAGGAATCTGTAAAAAAAGGACCAAATCTTAAAATGTTATTGTCATTTATTGGGCAAATTACAAACAGAAACAACTAATTAGTATTTATAATAACAAAAATGGCCTCATAACAGCTTGCATCCTTGCTTGCATTGTTTATGTACTTTTGACTGTAATTTGGTATCTGAAAAAAATTCAAGTGCTCTGCCTTTCTGTCAAAGATAACAGCAATAATTATATTATAGCATTAGAAATAGCCTACTACTGTTACTAAAAAAGCACGATTTTGGAGGACTACCCAATACAGGAAGCTAAACATGATTTTGGTAATCACCAATGCTGTTAGAGCAGCAGTGGCACAAACCTACATAATTTGTTAAAAACCTTACATAAATGTGTTTTAATAAATTTGTTAAGCAGATGTTTGTGAATATAGTTTAAATTAGGACTAAACGATTTTAGAAAATAATCTAATTTACCAATATTACGATTTAATATGCTTTTTTTTTTAAAGCTCTTCATATTCATTATTAATCAAAGACATACAATAAATCAATATATAGTGTGCAGTGTTGGGCAGATACTTTAAAAAGGTAATTGTTATATATTAGTTACTTCTCACAAATACTAACCGAGTTACATCGTTATAAAATAAACTAATTACCAGGAAAGTAATTATTGTTGCTTAAAAAAAGGTTAAAATATGTCAAATAACTTGATGCCCCAATATTAAATATGTTAAATAAATGAAATGGTCTCCAAATAGAATAAATTATTATTATGGACCCTGTTACACTAATCTACACCATTTTAATGTTTTGTGGAGCAAGAGACACCTATCAAATTCAATTGATTATTTCAGTCAAACTTTAAAATATGATAGTATGATAATTTATCATTATATGATGATAGAACTGTGGTGGTGCTTAAGATATTGTTTGTCATTTAGTGTTTCTATAGGGGAAAAACCTACAAATAATACTGATAACATACCCTGTGTACTATTAATAACCATATAAAACGCACCAAGGATTATTGAGCTGTGGGTTCATGAATATTAATCAGGTCGTCTGCATTCGCTCGAACTGATTCGCTGAAATCAAAACAGGGGCGATGATAGGTGAGCACCGGCCAATGAGATTACTGTTTGCGCATTAGCTCCGCCCACTACAGGAGAACCCGGCAACCCGAATATCGTAGGTAGCTCGTCAATTCCGGACCCTGTTATAAAATGACCCTGTAGGACACGAAAACAACCCTGCGGCAAACTGCGGACTTGGCAACATGTGTGAGCAACATGATGCTTTCTCTGAAGACCGCTTAGATGTGTTTGACTTAAAGCAGCGCAGCTAGACCGAATGTGTGTCATCAAAGTACCGCGAGACTAAGAGTTCTCCTAATGCTTTCTCTCGCCGAGCTTGGATGTCATACAATCGTCATACATTACTCCTAAAATGTAAATGATAATAAAGACACGGTGTGAGAGGAATGTTCTGCAGGAACTTTTATCACAGTCATGTTTTACTGTCATTTCTTTGATCCTGTAAAAGGCGGTTATGGAGCATCTCATATTTATATTCAGACAATTACATGCTGTTATCCCTTTAAAGTTCCTAGGTCTCATAAAATATACACACTGCATGTTGACTTTTAAACCTTAAATTAACTTTCAACAACAGATAATTCAGTGCAATGGATATGTTTGCGAGACGCTAATGGACGGATGTTTTATCTTACACGCATCTGTCTGCGCCTGACAGGGCAAGCCTTAATTACACTAATCTTAAAGCTCAAAATAAAGACTCATTATCATGCAAAATGGATCACGCATTCTCCGCAGCATCTCATTCTGTTTCCTACACTATTTTGAGATGCATTTTGTCCATAGAAATACGTTATTTAGAGCTGTAATTTGAGCAATGAAGTTAATTTTGCACTGTGACCCGACTAATCGAACAACATGAGAAACGTTGTCGATGATTTTCAATAATCGATAATAATCGATTTTATCGATTCGTTGTTGCAGCCCTACTGCATATCAGTCCGTCTGATTTACGAAGCAAACATATTTAGCTTGTTATAAAAAAATAATCTACTCCAGAGGGACTTAGCTGTTGTTATTGATTCTATTCAGATGTCTACCGGAAGTTAAGTTAGCGCCACAAACACGCGCGGTAACGTTTGTTTATGTTGTTGCCGTTGAAACCGTCTATAGCAGTGTTATAAATGGAATACTGGATTGACCAATCAGCATCCAGGACCAAACCTTAAAGAACTACCTCAAAGGCACTGGTTGGACATCGAAAGGGAAATCTTTGTTGTAAGTCAGAATGTTCTTAATAACTGGAGAAACAGAAGAAGAGCAGTGATATATAAACTCAGTCCAGTA
Source organism: Gymnocypris eckloni scoliostomus (assembly GCA_027564155.1). Classification (NCBI taxonomy): domain Eukaryota; kingdom Metazoa; phylum Chordata; class Actinopteri; order Cypriniformes; family Cyprinidae; genus Gymnocypris; species Gymnocypris eckloni. Next base: position 37,481,864 of record CM050412.1, on the reverse strand, counting down.
GGTGTTCATCTTCAAATATAAAACTTATTCTTATGCTTATGATAAAGTCGGTAAAGATTTGACAGCAAAAAAGCACATGTTTGTACAATTACACTAAAAATCAGACGACAGAAGGCTTGGAGTAGATCCTTTATAACAGCGGTTCTCAATTCCAGTCCTCGCGCGCATATTTATGTTACTCTTATCGCTTCAGATGTTTGTTCTATTTGAACGTAATGCAAGTGGACATCACAGGATATTCCTCCATTAATCCAGTGCAACTTTGTGCAATATATTCCATTCTAAGTCATGTAACCAAAGCGATCCAGAGATGAATTAAAAATTGTATATATTTACAGAGGTATATGATGTCACACTCGTTTGATATTCATCGATGGCTTCCACCAGCAAGTCCATGAATGAATGTTCAGAAATAAAGTAAACTTCAGCGGATTTCTGCTCAGGTTTTGGTGAGCAATGACGACCCGTGTAGGAGCAATGGACCTCCTGTAGGAGCACTGACATCGCTGGTGAGCACTGGACTCCAGGGAGCACTGGACCGCCGGGAGCAATGGACCCGGATGCTAGGGTGGCAATGGACCCGTGTAGGGGAGCAATGGACCCCGATGGGGAGCAATGGACCCCTGTGACTGGGAGCAATGGACCGAATACGAGTTGCACTGGACCCCGAGGGAGCACTGGACGTAGGGAGCACTGGACTATGTAGGGAGCACTGGACGTGTAGGGAGCAATGGAATGTAGGGAGCAATGGACTCTGTGTTAGGGGAGCAATGGACACCGTGTAGGGAGCAATGGACACCGTTTAGGGAGCAATGGACTGTAGGGAGCAATGGACTTCAAGTAAACCAAGCAGGGCTTACCTTACACTGGACTCAAGCACTGGACTGTGTAGGGAGCACTTGTAAGCAATGGACCCGTAAGCAATGGACCCCGTAGGGAGCAATGGACCAGGGGAGCAATGGACCGAGCAATGGACTCTGAGCACTGGACCCGTAGGGAGCACTGGACCCGTGTAGGGAGCAATGGACCCGTAGGGAGCAATGGACCCTAGGGAGCAATGGACCGTGTTTAGAGCAATGGAGTGTAGGAGCAATGGTCACTGTGTAGGAGCAATGGTCACTGTGTAGGAGCAATGGACCCTGTGTAAGCATGTCAATGAACACAGTTCATGCACCATTTCTTAACAAGCTGATTATCTGAATCAGGTGTGTTAACAAAGAGAGACATGCTAAATATGCAGAGCGGGGGGGCGCGAGGACTGTAATTGAGAACCTCTGCTTTAGACGATACATTTAAATGAATCTATCAAATATGATACAGAAGGCTTAGGGTTAAAATCATTCATATCCACATATTAATATACATACTGGACTCCAGTTGTTTCAGGTCTTCTAACTTGAACTCTTCTTGAGATTGTGTGCACTGAGAAGGATAGACACCAGAATCACAGATTAAAGCTACTTTACAGAGCACTGATAATCTGTATTATTCCCAATCATTATATTGATAATGTGAGACGATAAATAGTTCAACAATATCTTTAACATTTCTGAAGAAACTGTCAGTAATTAACTCATTAAGACTCATTTCATAACAGCACTAACCTGTAAGGCTGCACTTCGCATTTCAAGGCATGTTGCAAACTTTCCCAGGGTTTTCTGGGAAATTAATTAATTAAACAAAATTAATTTTGTGTGAGATAACAGAACAACAGCAAAAAGAACAACTATCTTAATAATAAATGTAATTGAACATATATTATGAACATCAATTCCAAATTTGGACTTGCATCCGCTGTCATGTTAAGCATCATAAAGTGATTGACAGCTGTCAGTCATCATCACACTTACCTTCTGTTCCTCTGTGAAATCATGCGAGTTTGACGACTGCACTTCTTTCTGAAGGTGCCTTGCGAGTCTGAAGAAAACATCACAATAACTGGTTACAAATGACTGAATGTCTAATAATACATCTGTTTATAGACACACTTGCAGTCCAGCTGAGATGAAACACACTGTAAGAGAATCAATAATAAGTTATTTTCTTTACAGACAGAAATGCAGTTACTGACACCGTGTTTCAGAAATAAATGCACATTAAATCGGTGAATAAAATACACAAGAACAGTGAATGTGTTGTCATGAGTTCAGACTGAGACAGTTGAACACCACCCGGTGCTGGAGGGTGTGGCGCGCATGCGCAGAACAGCGCGTGGACAAACATTTATTTACTCACCGCATCTCATGCATCAAATAGAATAATGCAAGAAACTACAAATGACTCTGTGACGGGAAATTAATTGCAACTTTGTGCAATTATAAATGCATCACTTGTCATGTAACCAACTCCGATCCAGAGATCGCCAGATATATATATATTTTTATTTTGATAAATAATGCGTAACTTACATTTGATATTCATCGATGGCTTCCACCAGCTGCCCCCACGAATCGAAGTCCGTGCCCTTTTTGAAACTCGCGTGCCATTTCTGGACGGTTTTGGTGACATCTGACGACATCTCGTGTTAAAGTTGCGCGAAAGCTCCGGGCTCTGACATCGCTGGTGAAGTTTTATCTCCAGCGCCGCATTGTTGCGCACCGCCGGGGAAACGCGCTGGGCTCCGGATGCTCCGGTGGCATCACCACACACCGACTCAGGCCTGATGCGAGTGCAACCGAACTACCTGCGACTGCGCCGGAAGTCTTTCAAATTAAAAGTCCGAATACGAGTTGAAGAAAAAAAGACGCGAGAGAGAGATCAGCGTTATACGGTCTATAACTTAGGTTATTTCTATGTCTAGGAAGGTTACATATTACAAGTTAAACTATATAAATGTAATAAGTAGTGTAACTATTTCAACTAAATTTTAATGTAACTGATTACATTTGATACATTTTTTAATACTTTAACTACATTTCTAATGTTTTCAACTGTTAAAATATTCAATATTCAGGGCTTACCTTACAGTATTACTCAACACTGATTACTGCCAGACTTTCAATTATAATATATAGTAATTTCTTTGTCAAATCTAAATCTAAAATATTTGCATAGTTATGACTAGGAAACTCTGGCATTTAACAATGGCTTGGAAAAACAGCTCATTTAAAAAAATAAGCATACGCATGAACCCAAATCGGAAATAAAACCGATATCAAATATTAAAGGAACACTCCACTTTTTTGGAAATGGTCTCATTTTACAACTCCCCTAGAGTTAATCAGTAGAGTTTTACCGTTTCTGAATCCATTCAGCTGATCTCTGTGTCTGGCGCTAGCACTTTTAGCTTAGCTTAGCATAGATCATTGAATCGGATTAGACAATTAGCATCTTGCTCAAAAATGACCAAAGAGTTTCAATATTTGTCCTATTTAAAACTGGACTCTTCTGTAGTTACATTGTGTACTAAGACTGAAAGAAAATGAAAAGTTGCGATTTGGCTAGGAACTATACTCTCATTCCGGCGTAATAACCAAGAAACTTTGCTGCCGTACTATCAGCGCAATGATATTCCGCAGCGCCTGAAAGTAGTCCCCAGCTAGCTGCTCCGAAGTTCCGATCTAAATCAAATTATTCACAAACCCGCTCCAAAATCCAGATCTAATGAGTCCCGGTTTAAATAATGATTTGTGAACCATCATTTCAGATCGGGACAACGAGCGTGTATAACGAATCTTTCAAGTCACAAAAAGATTTGCTAACCTGCTCCGAAAACCGATCTGAATCAAATCATTTGTGATATGTGTTCCGAAGTCCCGATCCGAATCAAATCATTTGTGATGTGTTCCGAAGTCCCGATCCGAATCAAATCATTTGTGATATGTGTTCCGAAGTCCCGATCCGAATCAAATCATTTGTGATATGTGTTCCGAAGTCCCGATCCGAATCAAATCATTTGTGATATGCGTTCTGAAGTCCCGATCCGAATCAAATCATTTGTGATGTGTTCTGAAGTCCCGATCCGAATCAAATCATTTGTGATATGCGTTCTGAAGTCCCGATCCGAATCAAATCATTTGTGATATGTGCTCCGAAGTCCCGATCCGAATCAAATCATTTGTGATATGTGCTCCGAAGTCCCGATCCGAATCAAATCATTTGTGATATGCGTTCTGAAGTCCCGATCCGAATCAAATCATTTGTGATATGCGTTCTGAAGTCCCGATCCGAATCAAATCATTTGTGATGTGTTCTGAAGTCCCGATCCGAATCAAATCATTTGTGATATGCGTTCTGAAGTCGATCCGAATCAAATCATTTGTGATATGTGTTCAAGTCGATCCGAATCAAATCATTTGTGATATGTTCTGAAGTCCCGATCCGAATCAAATCATTTGTGATATGTTCTGAAGTCGATCCGAATCAAATCATTTGTGATATGCGTTCTGAAGTCCCGATCCGAATCAAATCATTTGTGATATGCGTTCTGAAGTCCCGATCCGAATCAAATCATTTGTGATATGCGTTCTGAAGTCCCGATCCGAATCAAATCATTTGTGATATGCGTTCTGAAGTCCCGATCCGAATCAAATCATTTGTGATATGTGCTCCGAAGTCCCGATCCGAATCAAATCATTTGTGATATGCGTTCTGAAGTCCCGATCCGAATCAAATCATTTGTGATGTGTTCTGAAGTCCCGATCCGAATCAAATCATTTGTGATGTGTTCTGAAGTCCCGATCCGAATCAAATCATTTGTGATATGCGTTCTGAAGTCCCGATCCGAATCAAATCATTTGTGATATGTTCCGAAGTCCCGATCCGAATCAAATCATTTGTGATATGTGTTCCGAAGTCCCGATCCGAATCAAATCATTTGTGATATGTTCTGAAGTCCCGATCCGAATCAAATCATTTGTGATATGTGTTCTGAAGTCCCGATCCGAATCAAATCATTTGTGATATGCGTTCTGAAGTCCCGATCCGAATCAAATCATTTGTGATATGTGTTCTGAAGTCGATCCGAATCAAATCATTTGTGATATGCGTTCTGAAGTCCCGATCCGAATCAAATCATTTGTGATATCAGTATGCTTCGTTCAGTTACGTATTGCTTCATTGTGATATGTGTTCAGTCGATCCAATCAAATCATTTGTGATATGTGTTCGAAGTCGATCCGAATCAAATCATTTGTGATGTGTTCCGAAGTCCCGATCCGAATCAAATCATTTGTGATATGTGTTCTGAAGTCCCGATCCGAATCAAATCATTTGTGATGTGTTCAAGTCCCGATCCGAATCAAATCATTTGTGATGTGTTCAAGTCCCGATCCGAATCAAATCATTTGTGATATGTGTTCCGAAGTCCCGATCCGAATCAAATCATTTGTGATATGTGTTCCGAAGTCCCGATCCGAATCAAATCATTTGTGATGTGTTCCGAAGTCCCGATCCGAATCAAATCATTTGTGATATGCGTTCTGAAGTCCCGATCCGAATCAAATCATTTGTGATGTGTTCCGAAGTCCCGATCCGAATCAAATCATTTGTGATGTGTTCCAGTCCCGATCCGAATCAAATCATTTGTGATATGTTCAAGTCCCGATCCGAATCAAATCATTTGTGATGTGTTCAAGTCCCGATCCGAATCAAATCATTTGTGATGTGTTCCGAAGTCCCGATCCGAATCAAATCATTTGTGATATGTGTTCAAGTCCCGATCCGAATCAAATCATTTGTGATGTGTTCAAGTCCCGATCCGAATCAAATCATTTGTGATGTGTTCAAGTCCCGATCCGAATCAAATCATTTGTGATATGCGTTCGAAGTCCCGATCCGAATCAAATCATTTGTGATGTGTTCCGAAGTCGATCCGAATCAAATCATTTGTGATGTGTTCAAGTCCCGATCCGAATCAAATCATTTGTGATATGTGTTCGAAGTCCCGATCCGAATCAAATCATTTGTGATGTGTTCGAAGTCGATCCGAATCAAATCATTTGTGATATGTGTTCCAAGTCCCGATCCGAATCAAATCATTTGTGATATGTGTTCCAAGTCGATCCGAATCAAATCATTTGTGATGTGTTCAAGTCCCGATCCGAATCAAATCATTTGTGATGTGTTCCGAAGTCGATCCGAATCAAATCATTTGTGATATGCGTTCTGAAGTCCCGATCCGAATCAAATCATTTGTGATGTGAAGTCGATCCGATCCAAATCATTTAATGATCTGAGTTCCGACTTTATCCATGTAATCAATGTGATATGACCAGTCGATCCGAATCAAAATTGTGATGTGTTCAAGTCCGATCCGAATCAAATCATTTGTGATATGCTTGATTAATCAAATCATTTGTGACATAGTAGTTGCTGGATATTGTGATATCCCGATCCCATTTTAAGATAAATGTGTTCATCTTATAATGTGATTGATTTCACATCCAATCCTTGTGATATTTATAGTCCATCAATCTTTAATAAAACATAAATGTTGACTTTTATTACAGGAAATAAATCTTGTAATGTAATGTGAAGCTTTTTAGTATCTTAAATATATATTAAATGAATTCAAATATTTTATTTCAGCTAGTTTCTCATTGTTATTTAGTTTGAAATAGAAGTAATACAATGATTAAAATAAATTAAACTAAAACATAAAACTATATGGACATATTTAAAAAGATTAACGAAAAAACACACAAAAATATTTAAATTATATGCAATTTAAATAAAAGCTCTACTGTAAGATATGTGAGTTGGTTAATTGGTTTATATAGGTTGTTCAATTTTCTTATATATAGCTGTTTTTCCAAAGACTATAGAAATTATTGAAAGAGACTTTGTTTTGTCTTTCTCTCAAGTCTTTCTGACTTATGTAAGTCGTTTGTGTTAAAGTAACATTTGTATCTGTTTTCTTTAGAGTCAGGCTGTCTGTACCTAATCTGTATTTTATTGCATATTCAAATTAAAAACAATTATTCATTTATTTTTTACATAAAGAAACAAAAATGATGATGTACAACTACAACCAGTGATAAAGCGCGACCAAAACACGCATTAAAATAATTACGTAAGCGGGGGTGGGGTTTAAACCAATGGGCGTGTACGTGACGTCACCACTCGAAATACGTCATACAGGAAGAGCGCTCATTGTTTTGGCGTTTCCCTGATCTACATGTTTGGAGTA
>CM050412.1:37394735-37469735 GCA_027564155.1 Gymnocypris eckloni scoliostomus | reverse complement strand
CAGCAGCAGAGACTGTGGTGGCAGTGACACGGGCTGTAACGTTAGATGAGGAGAGCAGGGATGTTCATGCAGGTGTGCTGCGTTACTTGATTAGTTAACTATTCATGCAGCGTGTTCTGTAAAGTGAATTATCAATAAACTTTTGAATATTTCAAAATGTACAATGTATCCCTTGTTTTTTTAATTTATGTGATGGTTTTATAATCGCGGCATTAATCATTTGTCTTTTTCAAGAGGTTCATTACGTGCTCATACAATGATACATATTTAATATAGTCTGGAGGTACACTTATTCGATCAGATTGTTTTTAATTGAAGCAAAACACAGATACAGAGGTAAAAATATAAACAGAAAACATACTCTGAAAATATAGCAAGTTCAAAAGTAACGTTATATACATAAGGCTTTTCCTTCGGCGTCGCACCATCAAGCTCTCACTGGATCCGCTCCTCGGCTATCAACGAGAGGAACGTCTGTTCTTCCTCAACAGACAACGACACTGCTATTTTGTGGTTGATGCAAAAATGTGCGTTTGTTTAAACAGAAGTTGCGTCCGATCCTTCGCTGGCGGTGCTGATTTAAATCTAGCGGGTAGAACTGTAGAGGAGGGTCTCGTGTCGCAAGTTCAGTGACGCAGTAATGACGATTCTCTCCGGCCAATCAGTGATCAGCAGAGTTTACACGTCACGTTTTGGTAACGGTACGGATCGATGGAACCTCGACCGAAGTGGTACTAAAAAAGTATCAGGTACTAGGTACAGTACCCAGTGGAAAACCCCCAAAAGTGAACCGTACCGTACCGTGCCGTACCATGCAGTGGAAAAGCGCCATTAGAACGATTTACTTTAAGTTCATGTTAGCTAATGCCTTAATTAGTGTTAACAAATGGGACCTTGTGATGTCTTAATCTAACAATAATATATATAAAACATTTATATAACATGCATATGTAAAGGGCCTGAATGGACCTCAATATAAATCATGAAATAAATAAATGCATGGACATGAATATTGATTTGAATTAAAATAATTGTATCATGTTGAGATCCAGAGTGCGAAGAGACATTGAAATAATTGTTAATATGCAGTTTAGTCATTACACCGAGTATTGATGTGAGTGCTGTATAATAAAAATGATATATTATTAGAAGACTGTTTCTTATATTTGCTCAGATCACACTCTGAACACTTTGGATCCAGAATGCAGCAGTAAATGGAAGAAATACCTGCAGCTGAAGCAGCACTTCTACATGGCTTATGTGAGTCTGTCTGAACTGAAGCTGGAGGTTAAATGACTGATGTTACTAGATCTGAATATGAAATAATCGAACATGCATTATTGACTTCTTTGAACAATGGCAGACGAGTGGAGTGTTAGGAGACGATCACTCATTTTGATATTTGGTCACACTAATGCGATACATATCTTACTGTATGATATATTTATGTTATTTCCAGGCACACTGCTATCATGGACAGACTCTTCTCGCTGGTGATAAATGTGGAGAGGCCATACGATCCCTGCAGGAGGCTGAGAAATGTAAGCAAATGATCAATACCTCAACAAATGATCACATTTCAGCATATATGATGTGCTATTGGGTATTTTGGAGGACATATTTCATATTTTGAGGAAGGGTTTGCTCCATTCTTTAGGATATATGCCCTATATACATGGCATCGGTTATCTTTGATTAAAAGAGACAATACGCTAGGCATTGTTCATAAACAAATAAAATAATGCAAAGACATATTAAAGATGAAAAGTGTAATGGTTCAAATATGCAGTTTATCCTAACGAGCTCTTTGTACACTTTTCTCTCAGAAATTGCTAGTAAATCTCACATTTACAAAGAAAGAGCAAGTTACACAAACATGACATGTTGAAGTATAAAAGTAGAAATACAGTATTTTCTAGTAGAATGATGCTGTAATGGGTTCATTTATGGCACTTTTCCACTGCATGTGCACGGCACGGTTCGGTACGGTTCACTTTTGGGGGTTTTCCACTGGGTACTGTACCTGGTACCTGATACTTTTTTAGTACCACTTCGGCCGAGGTTCCAAGCGATCCGTACCGTTACCAAAACATGACATGTAAACTCTGCTGATCACTGATTGGCGGAGAGAATCATCATTACTGCGTCACTGAACTTGTGACACGAGACCCTCCTCTACAGTCCTACCCGCTAGATTTAAACCAGCACCGCCAGCGAAAACGCAACTTTTGTATCAACAAAAAATAGCAGTGTCGTTGTCTGTTGAGGAAGTTCAGACGTTCCTCTCGTTGATAGCCGAGAGCTTGATAAGGAAAAGCCTTATGTATAACGTTACTTTTGAACTTGCTATATTTTCAGAGTATGTTTTCTGTTTATATTTTTACCTCTGTATCTGTGTTTTGCTTCAATTAAAACCAATCTGATCGAATAAGTGTACCTCCAGACTATATTAAATATGTATTATTGTATGAGCACGTAACGAACCTCTTGAAAAAGACAAATGATTGATGTCATGATAATACAAACCAACAAGGGATACATTGAACATTTTTAAATATTATTCAAATGTTTATTGATAATTCACAGAACATTCCCTACATGAATAGTTAACTATTCAAGTCACGCAGCACACCTGCACGAACATCCCTGCACTCCTCCTCCTCCTCTACAGTCTCTGCTGCTGGGGGGGGGGGGGTAAATCCCAAGCGTTCTCATAGGCCTCTCCATTGCTGTTAAAAACATCCACATGCCGAGAATGAAGAACACTATTCCGTCGATATGCTCCTTTGTTGTGTGTTTGTTTGTGGCGCGTTCACGATGATGTCACCGCAGTAGAGGCGGCGCAACTATAACGACACGTGAATAATCCCCCCCCCACTCTATAGCGGCACTAAACTGCAGTGGAAACACAAACCGAGCCGTGCCGAACCGAGTCGTACACGCAGTGGAACAGCGCCATACGAGCTCTCACATGTTTTCTGGGTGAAATCCTCTCTGTTAATGTTTGCATTGAATCCGTGTGTCTCAGTTTATTCCCGTGCTGAAGCCTTGTGTAAAGAGTACCGTCAGATGAAGGGTCCCGGCAGCACGGCCAAACCCTCGGAACAGCTCTTCTTTAAGAAGCTGGGCACGTTCATCAAAAACACCCTGGAGAAATGCCAGAGAGAGAACGGCTTCATGTGAGTCAAACACGTTTATTGATCAAACCAGTCCTGGAGAACTCTGTTTTGATGGCTGGGTTTCTGTGTCAGTTACTTTCATAAGGTTCCCGCTGAAGCTCCAGCGCTGGAACTGAAGGCCAGTTACGGTTTGGCTGAACCGAGTCCATTCGAGCTGCCGCCTCTCAGCGCTCAGTGCACACCTGAAGTCTACGCCAGCTTTGACCTGACCAAAGGACCCAAAGAAGACAAGGTGACGAGGAGAGCCTTCCTCTCACACACATATATGTGTGTGTGACCCTCTCTGTAGAATACAGCCTAAAGTCTACAAATCTAGTTCTGAGATAACGAGCATCAAAGTTTGATTACAAGCATTCATTTATCTTTGACATGGCCTTACTTGGTAAATATTAAAGATACTAATAATATGTTTTCACAGAATGTTCTTTACAATATGTAGAATGATTTTATACAGAAAATAGTAAATCTCTATTTTGCTGTTTTCACAGAGAGGGTCACGTATTGATATGCATATCTTTTACATTTATGATGAATAAAAAGAAAACAAATAGAATAGAGAAGCTAGTGTTTTGTTTGAAATAAAACAAGTAGTTAGTAAATGAATAGAGTTTAAAAAGGGATTTTTGTTAAAGAATAGAATTAGAATAGAGTGTTCTAGAGTTAAAGGGTCAAAAAAAGTGTGTTTTTAGCCGGTTCTTGAAGATGGGAAGGATTCAGCAGCTCAGATTGAGTTGAGCAGGTCATTCCACCAGATGGGAACAGTTAATGCAAAAGTCCATATATGTATATAATATGCATGCAAATGTTTGAATATTTGATATTTTGAGATCTAGTTTTTCAGACTGAGGGACTCATATACAACTGTTACAAAAGGTTCAAACATTGACTGATGCTCCAGAAGGAAACGTGATGCATTATGGGCTGGGGGTGATAACTTTTTGAATTTGAAGGTCAGGGTAGTTTTGTCGCACCACCCCAAATGTATTGTGTTTCTAAAATAGTTAAATAAAGGTACATCTTTATTTAGCATAACAGATATATTTATGTACAAATTAAATAACAAACACATTCTGACCTGTACTATATATAAACACATTTTATTATATTTTAAATATAAATGGGTCAAACCTAGTGTTTTGACTGGTTTAAAATGAGTATTTGAGAAGCTGCACTGAGCTTTATGATGTCATCTAATGATGTAAATATTCCTGATTAACTATTGTTACACTGAAGGGCATTTTAGTAGGTCTTCTGTAGATAACATATATTTATAATTAATAGTATATTAAATATAAATGCGTTCCTGTGGCTCAGTGGTAGAGCATTGCGTTAGCAGCGCAAAAGGCCGTGGGTTCGATTCCCAGGAAACACATACTGACAAAACATGTATAACCTGAATAAGTCGCTTTGGATAAAAGCTAGAGATTTATGAGCAAATAAAGTGATTTTGGTTCTAAATAGTATTTTGTACATTAGACAGCATTCTGTATCTGCTCTTAGTGCACACCTAATACTGACGGCCATGTCTCATCCGCAAAAGAAAGCGCTTTTACACCAAACTGCATGTTGACTTCAGCAAGTAAAGTATTACCGCTTCCCCCTCCAGGCAAAAGCGAAGCGCGACGAGGAGATCAAGCCGGTGAAGGAGCCGGATCTGAAGCCGCAGAAGGACACGGGCTGCGTCGTGTCTTAAACTCCAGGTGAAGCATGATCTGAGGAGTCTGTAGTCTTCTCTCCTGCTCAGATATATACCATAGTGATATAACCGTCTCGTGCTGGGATTCTGTTCAAGGTGTTTCGTCTACAAACGACAGATGAAGGGTTGTGTAATTAATCTGACGAACAGTTAGTCCTAATAACCCAGACTCAATCATTAGATCGCACCTGATTAGCTCTCTGTAGCAGAATATAGAGATTTGATTGGCTCCATTGATTGGAGAATAACTTCTATAGGTCTCTCAATTTAAATAATCAAATGATATTTAGTTTTAAAGAAATTAAAACGATCCATTGATTAATGCAAATGTTATCATTATGTTAGCATGTGAATATGATGTTAACTATGTGAATTTCAGAAATAAATATATCAGATTTGACCCCAACATTTAAAGAAAACAATTAGGATTTATTGCTTTATAACATTATTTTCATGACAATTAAGCACATTTTCTAAACGTACACACACACACACACACACACATATATATATATATATATATAATTTTCTTTGGCATTGCACTAATGAGAATCGGCGGTTTAAATGTGCTTAATTGTCATCAATACAGTGTATATCATATAATGATATAATGTCATAATGCAATAAATAGTTGTCTGAAAAATTGATTTCATGCTAAATATCATTTCTGGCCTGCTGTGATTTACTAAAGAAAATCAGTTCCTATCGAAATACAACTACAGAGTTTAAGATAAACGATTATTACTAATCACTCACTTATTGCACTTGAAATATCTGCTGTATGATCAGTATTTGTTCGCGGGAGGATGTTTTAGTTGGGCTTCGGTATGAAAAGAACAGAATGATATAGTTATATTTAGTATTTCATTAAAACTATCCTCGTTAACAGAATTAAACCGGGTGAAGATGTGAAGTGCCATGAGCTTCGGCCAGATTAAAGCTTCTAATATCAACTTTTACTGGACTTATTCTCCATGTGTGTGTATATATTTACAGTCATTTATGAAAAAATGATTTGAAACCTGTTCAAATAATCCAAACGTGTGCTGTACATGACGTAAGGAACTCAATCTCAGCTGTTTTTGCTGGTTTGATTTGATCGTTAGTTTCTTCTGTAAGCTCAACGCTGATATTTGTCTGAATACGTTCGACCGTGTTTGAGTTAGGAGACGTGACACTGGTGCTTCACCAACACTACATCACGTTCACACCGGCTACAGCTACAGAAAGATCTCTAAATGCTCTCACTTGTTACTTTAATTCATACGCATCGGCATACTGAAAACCAAGGGTTTGAAGGGTAAATGATTGTCAGATATATTGCTGTATATTTATTTAACACTTTCTCTGGCATCGTAAGATGATGATATGAGTTTTTGTAATTATTCATTTTGTCATCTATGCAGATTTATGGATATCTATTCATCATGTATACTTACAGATTACGATGTCAACCTGTAACTTTAATGGTTTTTCCCATTAAAACGTGTCAACTATTTGTGTTGTGCTGCATTTGTTCTTCAAATCATGTGGTTGCGTGATTTTGTGCAAAACTAGCAATACAAGTATATCAAGATTATACGCTCACGACTGACGTCTACGTCAGCAAATATGCTGTTCGTGTGTCCTGGAATGACGTAACACAACATCCGTGTGCGTGAGATTTACTTCCTCCTGTGATAGTGAAGGAAACTAATCATTATTTGAGGATTTCTTTGAAGATCTTCTGACCGAAGGAGCGCATCACGGAGGATTCTGCTGGAAAAGGCGCAGCATGCACACAGACGTAAGTTAAATCTGTATCTCAACAGCAGCGGGTCAGTATTGATCTCGATTGTTAGTCAGCTTTTTTAACCAAGCCTTTATTTAATGTACTGTACATAGACGTATTACAGCACCTGTCCTTGGTAAATACTTCCTCACAAAATATTCAGGCCTATATTCATGAATTATGTATTTGAATTGCATATCAAATCCATCCAGTTTGATTGTGAACAATTAATGTGATGCATATATATAAATGAAACGGCTCAGATTTCTCTAATAGTGCTAATAAACTGAATGCTAGTCATATTTAAACCATGTTCAATAAATTCAATTTTAGCGGTGAATTGATGTATGCTGATTCTAAGCTATTTATATACATTAATTAAAAAATGTGATTAAAACCAAATTAACACAAATAAAAATTTTTGGAGTGAAATCTTAACTCTTTCATTTATGTATGACTGACACAAATATGTATCACTTTAAGTTTATGTTCGATGGAATTTGATATGCAATTCAAATACATAAATCTTAAATTTAGGCCTAAATATTTTCAGAGCATAACGGAGAGAACAAAACGATGCTTAAATGCTCTTGTGATGTGTCGTATCACATATTGAAAAATAAAAGATGACGTTTTTAAGAAGAAGAAGAAGTCTAGTTTTGATCGTAATGACTCGAACCCTGGATCCTGACGTACAGGAGCCGCTGAGAGACGTCAGTCCTCCGGTAAAGGTGCTTTATTTCTCCAGCGGAGAGACTCTGACCGAGGAAGAGCATCAGCTTCATCAAGCGCCCAGTGCTTCGGACACGGTCAGTATCGGTGATGCACTCAATATTCATTTATTCTCTGGCAGGTATGAAAACAACCAAAGATTGTTCTATATGTCTCTGTTTAGGGAAGCTGGACATGGAAGGATTATTCTCGGTTTTGGGGAACACAGATTTTGAGAAAGTCCTTGCTATGTAAGAAACACTACTGATGGTCACTCACAGGTGTAATTTAATATTACATATTCATAAAAGAATATTGTTTAATATTAAAAGGTTCTTTTAAAGGTATGCTAAATTCATTTTTCAAGTTGTTTGTGTTGCACATCTTAAAAGACCGTGTTGGCATCCGTTAATTTAATTGTTTGAGAAAGCTGGTTAATTTTGTACTTATTTGCGCTCTTTTCGTCTTGGTTTAAAGGGGTCATCGGATGCTAAATTCACTTTTCAAGTTGTTTGAATGTAAATGTGTGTTGGAAGTGTGTGTACACATCCATCCTATAATGATATGTTTTTAAATCCCTATTTTAAAATCCTGTTTCTGAAATCAGGCTGTTCTGAGAGTCCTGTCAGTATGACGTTGTTCTGTACAGGCCCCTCCCACAAGAGTTGATTGACAGGACCGTCTTACCTTAGCTCCGCCCCCTGAGTGAGCTGAGAGCTGTCCGTCTCCGGTGCAGGGAAGACGAGATGTCTCAGATTAAGCGATTGCGTCGTTCTGTTATTGAATGTAATAATGAATAAAGCAGTCATCCCAACATCTGAGCTGCTGAAGACGCAGAGGATTAATGTTACCTTCGCTTTGAAGTGAATGCACCGATCCCCGATCTTCATTAAGACCCTGAAGAATAATATCAACTTGTGTAAAATGGGCATCCGGTGACCCCAATAATGACTGAATGAACTTTCATGTAAGAGGTCAAGATCTATGTGCATGCACCCAAATATTCTGTTAGTAATCGGACTGAGAAGCCTTCATGTAAACACATCAAAGTATCCGAATTAGCTCGATTCAAATTAAATGGTGGTGTAGACCTAAAATAATCAGCATGTAATTAGATTTGAAAATACCTTGCATATGCAGTACGTGCGTATGTGTCCGTACATCGCATATTTTTATTTACACAAGTGGGGAACACTTGCTAAAAAGCTTCTCTGACATGACACAAATGTTTCTTAATCGGTGGCTTTCTCCGTTCGTTCTGAACGCGGTGATTGAGCACTGCGCATGCGCTGAAGTTTCGTTTCACCTTTGAATAGATTAGTAAATGACTGAGGAATGTTGTGCATGTAAACATTGTTATATAATGTCTTTACTGAAGATTTAAGTGTGATGTAGAATACAGTTTTTGTATATCTAAAGACACATTCTAATGAATTACGCATGCTACAAGATAATACAGACATGCTATTGTACAACACTGTGTTAAACTCTGTCATTTATACCAGAAATATCATTATAGCGCATCATAACTTAATTTCTCTGTAGTTTGTGATTTTCTTGGAGAGAAAATGGCTGGTTTGCTGGGTCTGAACGCTGCCAAATATCAGTATGCTGTTGACCAGTATGAAAGAGAACATAAGGTAGCAAGTCTCCTAAAACTTTCAACAGTACTCTTATCAAAGAGGAGAGACTCTTAAATTCCTCCAAAACACAAATCTGAAGAACTATAATGAAGCCTCAAAGCATTTAGTTGAAGGTTGTTTACTAAACCTATTGAGCTTTTATTTTGAAGAAGACACTACGAGGCTTGTCATAGAAAATACAAATAGTTCATGTGAATTTCCTAAACTGTTACATTGTTTATAGATGGTTAAATATATAACTGAGTGTTGTGTTTGTGCAGATTGTTTTGTCCGTAAGCACCGCTGTGAATGATGAGGAGAGAATCAACCTGTCAAACATTGAGAGCAAACCGTATGGAGCCACAAATGTGCAGGACCGGACTCCACAACAAACCCTGGAAGAAACGCTACGATATAAAGGGGAGCCGAACCAAGGATACAACTCTAATGAATAATGCATCTAGAAGATCAAAAAACAACAACATGAATTGTGAATTTCTTTTGTTTAATGTATGGCCATCACACTAAGCATTGGAAGGAATTTAAAATCTGATACACAAATAAAAATAAAAATCATCATGATTATTCTTTTAAATTTAAAGTTGAGCAGCACTCAATTTTAGACCACTTACGCATACTACATTTCCCGACTTGCACCGCGGTAATGCAACATGTGACTGAAGGGTGCGCATGCGCAGCACTCGCTACTTCTAACAGCTAGATTATTTTTTTTTTAATAGATCAAGCGGCTACAGTGGCATTATAAACTAAACAGGCAGGGTTTGTTATTTCTGACTGGTCAGGTACCATGCTTCTAAATCATATTTCTACAATTTGAAATAACTTAAATTCAATAGATATTAAAGTGTCTCAGTGCCGTTGTTTAAAGTGCTCCGGTTATGCCATTTTTAATGTTGCTAATATTGTGTTATGAGTGTCCTAAAACAGGTTTACATGCATGTAAGGTCAAAAACACTTTAGTTTTCTCAAAAAATAGTTTAGTTTTACCTAATTTCTAAATGATTCCTAAACGACTCTTTCGAAGAATCAGTCTCTCTAAACCCCGCCTTTCACTGCTGTGATTGGTCAGATGGCGTAGTCCTTTGTGATTGGTCTACAGCGTACAGCGCGAATGACAGTCCATGGGTGGACATTATGCAAATGAGTCGTGACGTACAGCCATAAGATTCGATTTCTTGACGACTCGGTAAGCCCCTCCCCTCGAACGCAGACTAGCCAATGGCAGTCGATTTAGGTTTCAGCACCATAGAGAAACATCGGAAGATGCAAAGCTCGCATCGGTTTTATGGGGTTTATGCATCAAAAATGGAAAAACGATGTACTTGTAATCAGTGTTTACAAGTACCCTGAGAGGATGGCAATATCATTTATTTGATTACATTTCCTGAATCCAAACAAAACAGAGCATAATGTCCCTAAGTATTCTACCCCAATACAAATGAATACAAAAACGTTCATTTTCTGGTTGTCATACACTCATTAAGTTACACTTTTCATCTGCTCAAGCACGTTAATGTTATCTTGTGCTTTAGCAAGTTATAATTATTGCGTCCATGTTAACGTACAAACCTAAATAGCGGACTATTCTCACATCTTATACAGTGTAGGTCAAAAGCACATAAACGAAGCTCTATTAAATATATATTAAACTGGTTAAATGTACATTAATGTAATCTTACCCTGCGAGACATGAACAGTGTTGATCCTGCATTGTGATGTGTGTAAACCCTCGCTTCGAGTCACCGTATTTATGTTTCAATATTTTATAAACCCCTCCATGGAATATTTAATTCCCATTTGGTGGCCTCCTGTGTCCAAAATTGTTGAAAAACAATCGTTTTCAAGGTTTTTACCCTGCAGCTGTCATTGAACGAGAGCGAGCAACTAAGGGGGGCGGGGCTTACCGATAGGTCAAATGCAAACCGACTTTTTAATAGACTATAACTTTATTTATCGTGCACTGTCGGCTTCACAACTTTGCTGAAAGTTTATGTTCACATGCTGCTACATGACACTGCATGAAAGGTAATATTCGAAAAGGCTCAATAGTGGCACTTTAAGTGTAATTTACCCTCATGGCCACTAGCGGCGCGTGGATTTGTCACGTGGTAGGTGTTACATTTCTCAGCGCTGGTCGAAATGAACCAATCACAGCCGTTTTAGATCAGTATAGATGAATTTATAACAGCAAAATATAGCGAATCCACTATGGTAGATTTCTAATTGTGGAGCCCATAGTAATTATTGTTACTAATACATTTGAAAGATTATAAATCGTTTTAAAGCAATCCCCTCAAGAAGACAAAAAAATTGTGCTGAAATTTGATTAAAATCAACGAGAATTCGGATTTCTGGGCCACCGAGCGCCATCTACCGGAAGTGACGCTCATGTCTCTTGACACACCGCTATTAGCTAGAAACACTTGCCGCCCAATGCTAACAACAATGGAGGAGAGGTTAATAGCAGCGGTGTCCGACTATCCCGAGTTATACAATTCTACAATAAATTCATATAAAGACGTCGCTAGAAAAGCCAAAGCATGGAGAGCCGTGAGTCTGCAAGTTGAAATTCCCGGTAAGAGCAGCGCTTTCTCAAGCTGTGTGTTGCTCGGTAAAGTGCTAGCTGTGTGCTGTTAGTGCTAGCTTGATGCAGAGTAGGCTAGCATGAATCCAGATTTGAAGATTGAATGTATACAGTGAATGCTGTTTCCGTGTCGTCGTCGAGCGAACTGCTCAGTGTATCTGAGTTGAAAGGCACTGGATGGGTTAATCGGTCAGATATGACACGATACTGTACGCAGACGAGCTGTTTGACTTTACTGATCTCACTAAGTGGGATTTGATTTCATTCAAAGTTTGAGTTTCTGCTGAATTTACAATGAAATCGTTTTAACCAGAGATGCATCAGTCGGATTTGAGTTTGTACAGTTAAAATAAAGAGGAAAATAAGTTTAACGTATTTTTGCAAAGTGTGATGTGCACGAATGCATGCATGTTTTTGATGCTGTATGCATTAATTAATGCATGCCTTGGGCTAATTTAGACATAATGTGCAAAATACATCACTGAATATGTTTTTAATATGCTGTGACAGTTGTACGTATTCACTGTAATGTTACATGTTGTACATTATTATCTAAACTGGCCTCAGACATACTTATTTTTACATGCAAGAAATTAGTATTATTGTTCAATATAACATTTTTATACAATAAAAATATACTCGTGCTTAAACTGCTACTTATTGATAATGTTGTCATTAATTAAATATGCTTAATTCACAATTTATAATTGTAAAATACATGTATGTTTAATTAATATAATTACTATTGTTATTCAAATAAAAGTGTATGTACTATATTCAAAATATATGTATATTAATACAATTGTTTAAATAACTATTTATTATTTTAAAAATGATTTGTTATTTTTGCTAAATATGCTTTAATTACTATTTGTAAGATGTATTGCTATTATTAACCAATATGCATAAATCACTATTTATTGATTATTGTAAAATGTATTGTAAATTATATTATGAATTAAATATAGATATGCTTAAATTACTACATGTTAATAATTGAAATATTCATTGTTTAATGATATTATTAATTAAAATAGCTTAAATCACTATTGATTGATTATTGCAATATTTGTTTCTAGTGCCTAGAAAAGCGCTTTATAAATGTAATGAAGTATTATTATTATTTATTATTCTACAATGCATTATTAATGATATTATTTGTATTTTTAAATGATTATTTCTAGACTTTGCTAAAATCACGGTTTATCGATTATTATCACATACTCAATTATACAGAATATAATCACAATGAACAGGTAAAAACAAAACAGCATACTGTGACTTAATAAATAATAATATAAACAGGGATGGATGATGTTTTACATGTTCATCAAAGACGAGCCCGAGGAGGACCGGCGTTTGGGGTGCAGGACAGTTAAAAATTCACCAGCTGTTGTATGAGGCAGAGTTTAAGTGATGTTCTATAGTATCTTTAATATTTTTCTATCCTTTATTGAAATTCGTTTTTTAACATTCATAATGTGTAGATGTTTGTTTCATCGCACCTCAATGATTAAACAGACATGCGCACTATGAGAGGGATGTTTGTGTCTGGAAATATCCTGATTACTCTCCTGTGAAGCGGTGTTGGTTACGGTCTGGGTGTATTATTCCACTAGTAGTGTTATTTTCTATAATTAAGATTTAACATTTTAATTTGAGCAATTTAGTTGTTTTTGAGATTTTTGGACCACAAGGTAACTTGTATGAATTAGATGAGGATGGTCCTCCATTAGTTATACTTGGAGACTTCAACATCCACATAGATAAACCTCAAGCAGCAGACTCTACTCGTCTCTTTTGATCTCAAGAGAGTGTTAACTACGGCTACTCACAAATCAGGCAAACTACTGGACCTTATTTACACACAAGTTACTCCACTGATCATGTGCTGGTTACTCCACTGCACACCTCGGACCACTTGAAGAGCTCTTTTCCAAAACGCTATAAATCCATTTTAATAGTTTTCAGGAAAATGACTTTTTTTTACCTAGACCCATACATTTTGTTAATATTCAATTTATCCTGTTAAAATGGTCTGTTGGCTCAGTCTGAACATGTTAAACAATGATTATTAAATGAAACAATATTGTCAATTATAAATGCAAAGTTTTTGTTTTTTTAAACGCTCATAAATCCATCCTTTTTTTATGTTGGTTTATGTCTTAAAAAAAAGAGACATGCAACATATGACATCAGGGACTCATACTATAAACCGTCAGACCAGCCTTGTGTTGATGTAACTCCGGTCACCATCACACCGAGCGGTCTCGAACCCGGTTTCAGTGCGGGAGGCGCTCTAACAAGGAACGCCAAAGGCTAGCTTCTAGCGTCAATCGGTTAAACACCACCTTTTATTTTTGTGATTTTCTTTGTCCAGTCTGCGTTTACCCCCAGGTGTAGGTCTCAAAAGTGTTATTAGAGTTTAAAGCACTCATTTTGAAGACTGAGCACAAACAAACGCTTCAAAGTTTCGTCATGTTGATTGCATCGAATGAATTCTGATTGGTCGAGAGGACATATCGCATTTAGGCTAAAAACAGGTTCGGCGCTTATAGCGGTTTGGAAAAGAACTGCATCTTGCAGTACATTTTAAACAAGGAAATATAGCGATTTGGCATGAAACATTGATGGAGCAGTGAATAGGTTCAGTACACAGCAAAATGGCATGACCAACTCATTTTTTTAAAATTTGGCGTTTATCGCGTTTTGGAAAAGAGCTCTTCACTTCCTCCTCACTCTTAAAGGAACACTCCACTTTATTTTAAAAATAGGCTCATTTTACAACTCCCCTAGACTTAAAACAGTTGAGTTTTACCGTTCTTGAATCTATTCAGCCAATCTCCGGGTCTGGCGCTAGCACTTTTAGCTTAGCTTAGCATAGATCATTGAATCGGATTAGACCATCTCGCTCAAAAATGACCAAAGAGTTTTGATAATTTTCCTATTTAAAACGTGACTCCTCTGTAGTTACATCGTGTACTAAGACCGACTGAAAATGAAAAGGTGGGATTTTCTAGGCCGATATGGGAGAGTATGGGATAATGAGAGTATAATAGTTATCTTTTAGAGAACTACAGACCGGTTTTCCTTCTTCAAGTCTCCGCTTCTCTCACACAGAACAACCTCCTCGACAGCAAGTCGTCTGGTTTCAGAAGTGGACGTTCAACCAAGACTGCCTTGCTTTCAGTTGATGATCCCTAAGACTGGCCAGAGCGGATTCCAAGTCTTCATTACTTATCTTGCTGGATCTGTCCGCTGCTTTTGATCCGGTCAACCACCAGATCCTCTTATCAACCCTATTGAGAAAGGGCATCTCAGGAACCGCACTCCAGTGGTTTGACTCTTACCTCTCAGATAGGTCCTTCAAGGTATCTTGGAGAGGTGAGGTGTCCAAGTCACAACATCTAGCTACAGGGTGCCACAGGGCTCAGTTCTTGGACCACTTCTCTGTCTACATGGCTTCACTAGGTTCTGTCATTCAGAAACATGGCTTTTCATATCACTGCTGTGCTGATGACACTCAACTCTACCTCTCATTCATCCTGATGATCTGATGATAGCTGCTCAGCATGTCTAACAGATGTTTCTAGCTGGATGAAGGATCATCACCTTCAACTCAACCTAGCTAAGACTGCTTGTGGTTCCATCAAACCTGTCGTTTCATCACAATTTCACCTTCCAGTTAGACTCATCAACCATAACTCCTTCAAAAACAGCCAGAAACCTTGGAGTTATGATTAATGATCAGCTGACTTTCTCCGACCACATTACTAAAACCGGTCTAAACAACATAATTGTTCACTTTCTTCTTCTCTATAATAATTAAGCCATTTTGGGAAATGAGCATGATCAAACATATATTGTGGAGTCAGGGGCATAGATCACGCGTCCCCCACATTTAATATTGCGTAAATTCGTCCCTTGCCATTTTTCGGCCAAGTGTGTTCGCATAGAGGTTTTAAAGAGCCGGTGTGAATAAATATAGATTTTAATTCAAAGAGACAGGATAGTCTGTGCATGAGCTGATGTTTTATTCGGACCCAGAATAAGGCGAGATGAACATCACGGAGCGCGTGTGTTCATTCATACACGCAGCCAGAGGGCGCTCTCGCAGAAAAGGACATTCCTAATATGGACAAAAGCTCCAGCTATCGCTGTTTGAAAACAGTTATTTTCACAGAAAAACAGAGACGTTTGTAGTATATACACAAATCATTATTAGTGGTTATTATCCAGCAGAGTACCTGATTTATAAGCCAATTCAAAACTAGAAATAAAATACAAATGTAAGTTGGCTGTACACTACCACTCAAAGCTTTTTGAACAGTAAGATTAATGTTTTTAAAGAAGTCTTGTCTGTTCACCAAGCCTGCATTTATTTGATCCAAAGCACAGCAAAACAGTAACGTTTGAAATATTTGTACTATTTAAAATAACTGTTTTATATTTGCATATATTTTAAAATGTAATTACATTTGTGATTTTCAAAGCTATTTCTTTAGCATCATTACTCCAGTGACGTCATCCTTCTGAAATCATTCTGATATTCTGAGTTTCTGCTCCAAAAAACATTATTATTATGATGAAAGATGAATACAAAGTACAGAAGAACAGCATTTATCTGAAATAGAAATCTTTTGTAATATTATAAATGTCTTTATCATCACTTATGATCAATTTAAACTAAGCATCCTTGCTAAATAAAAGTATTAATTAATATAATTTCTTTAAAGACACACACATATATATATATATACTGACTAAGCTTTTGAATGGTATAGTGTGTATAATGTTACAAAAGCTTTTTATTTCAGATAAATTCTGATCTCTGGATCCTTCTATTCATTAAATAATCCTAAAAAAAATGTACTCAACTGTTTTAAATATTGACGATAATAATAATTAAAACAGGTTTCTTGAGCAGTAAATCAGAATATTATTATGATTTCTGAAGATCATGTGACACTGAAGACTGGAGTAATGATGCTGAAAATACAGCTGCGCATCACAGAAATACATTATATTTTACAATATATTCTATATATTTACAATATAAACTACATTTTCATATATGTTCAAATAGAAAGCTGTTTTTTTCAGTTAAAAATATTTCTCAATATTACTGTTTTTGCTGTATTTCTGATCAAATAAAGGAAGGCTTGGTGAACAGAAGAGACTTATTTATAAAACATAAAAAATCTTACGGTTCAAAAACTTTTGACTGGTAGGTTATATTACAGAAATGTTATATTGTAACCACACACACACACACACACACGAAATGACGGCTACGCTCCTGTGTGGAGTGGACTCTGGGTCGAATAGATTCGTACACCACATACCTTCAATATAGATATCAGAGAACAATTGTGAATATTGTATCAATGCATTCTATGGCACCTTTTAAAAAACAACAACTAACTCTAGCTTTTCTAATTTTAATCTAAACTACTTGTTTTCCTTTTATTTATTATACAATTAACAAAAGCAAAAAGGCCCTATCACTAGCTTGATTCTTTTTTCTATTCTATGTTTTCTTTTTATTTATTATTAAACAAAACCTTGCTATGTGTACGTGTTAAGCTATCTGAGACATGTTATAGCACTTGCATGTTGTTGCTCTTTTGTTGATTATGATTGCTTCTATTGTCCTCATTTGTAAGTCGCTTTGGATAAAAGCATCTGCTAAATGACTAAATGTAAAGAAATGCATAAACATGCTTAGACTTATTATGCATATCCATACCTTAAATATATATCCTCCTGAGACCCCCAAAAAAAAAAAAGGTTTGTGAATTTAGTATTTTTTCATGTCATTACATTTTTTAGACCATAAGAAAATAATTAAAAAATAATTTTTGGGAAAAATTATATTTTATTTTATGTACTCTGTAGGAGGACTCAACACTGGGACTCAGGTTTTCTAAAAATACAATGGTATGAATAGACATCAAAAAGGCAAAATCAATGGGATTTGTTTAATCACCAAAGAAATCTTTAGGTTTATTATACTAAACTTTGTTTAAGGATGATTCTCAACTGTTATAAAATATATAACACAATTAATTGATATAATTTTGTTTTATGCAATATGTGTGTAAAAAAAAAATCCATAAACTGGTTTCCCATTAAACACAGTATATTTATACACTGTATCTAATTAGCATATTAATGTGTTGCTGTTGGTACATAATGTTGAAAAAATAATGGGAGTAATACATGGCCCGATTTTCATAATAATATATAATATTTCATAAGAAAAATTATATATAATTTATTTCCCTATTCAATTGTTTTGTCTCCCAAAATGCTTGATAAACTGCTTTTAGTCCTGGTGTCCTCTACATTACATTTACATTTATGCATTTAGCAGACGCTTTTATCCAAAGCAGCTTACAGTGCATTCAGGCTATACATTATTTTATTGTTTGTATGTGGACATGAATGAAATGATGTCCTGTTTCATAACACGAAGTCATATTTGAATTTGAAAACCCATAACATTTTCCTGAGATGTTGCTTTATGACAAACAATCTGAAAATGATTCTGATTTAAATGACAATTACAAAATATAATCATATTTCATAAGGATGTACAATGTTTCACTAAATGAAATGTATCCATCTTTAAAGACTTTTACTTAAAGATACATTTATTAATTATAGCTATTGAAAACTATCGTTTTTAATATTTAATATATAATGGGCTAAAATCTCAAACATTAAATCTTTAAAAAAATTATCATCTATTATAATCAAATATTTTCACATTTAATGTATATTACACAAAAGCCCTTCAACTTTCCTAAACATATATTTGATAAGATAATTCGTTTTTAAGCTTATGATACGCTTTACATTTCATACAAAATAATACATCTAAAAAAACATGGATCTGTCTAAAATATTGATACTTAAATATATTCACATTTTAGTATTTATGGTAATACTGGATGTGCTGCCTTCTAAAATTAAAAATAGTTTATAACAAATTTTGAAATGCAATGTGTAGCATTCTGTTGTTTAACTTGCTACATACTAATTTCTTATGCAGTATATACTGTACACTATTCCGTAAACTAATACATCAAACAAGGCCTTTATGAATTATAGTACAGAAAATGCATTCGAAATACTGTGCTTTCTATATAATGGCACGTGTAGTACGGTCTGGTTATTTGCGACACGGCCCGAGTGTTGTTGTGTCCGGCTGATCTGCGCAGGTCCTGAGTGAATGTTCTCTGGATCTGCCCCTCACTTCCTGTAGTTCCTTCCCACCTTCCCACACATTCCCAGCCAGCCCCGTCTCACATTATCCGCGAGTTTAGACGCCAAACGCGCTCGAGCTCGCCCTGAGGTAAGATGCTTTTGGCGCGCCGCCGCTGTTACTTTGTATCTTTGATCCGTTATGACGTGCTGTCTGTCGATTATGACGCAGCCGCGGCTGGAAACCAGTGCGAACGCCGCGGTTCTCTCTCTGTCCGGTGCTGTGTTCAGCTTGTTGTGGGCAGAACATGCTGTGACTGTCTAGGGCACAGCTTTTCAGTGTCCTCGGCACGTTTTGCTGCGTTTCTCGCTGGTTTGGACGCGGAACTCAAACACTGAGCTTGTGTGACTGCAGCTGGATGTGTACTGGCGTGTGTTAGTGGTGCGAATGGATGAGATCAGTGTTGAGTTGTATTGTAGAAGAGGGATGCAGTTGTGTGTGTGTGTGTGTGTGTGTGTGTGTGACTGCAGCTGGATGTGTACTGGCGTGTGTTAGTGGTGCGAATGGATGAGATGAGTGTTGAGTTGTATTGTAGAAGAGGGATGCAGTTGTGTGTGTGTGTGTGTGTGTGTGTGTGTGTGTGTGTGTGTGTGTGTGTGTGTGTGTGTGTGTGTGTGTGTGACTGCAGCTGGATGTGTACTGGCGTGTGTAGTGATGTGAATGGATGAGATGAGTGTTGAGTTGTATTGTAGAAGAGGGATGCAGCAGTTGTGTGTGTGTGTTGTGTGTCTGTGAGTGTGTGTCTGTGTGTGTGTGTCTGTGTGTGTGTGTGTGTCTGTGTGTGTGAGACTGCAGCTGGATGTGTACTGGCGTGTGTTAGTGGTGCGAATGGATGAGACGTGTTGAGTTGTATTGTAGAAGAGGATGCAGCAGTTGTGTGTGTGTGTGTGTGTGTGTGTGACTGCAGCTGGATGTGTACTGGCGTGTGTTAGTGGTGCGAATGGATGAGATGAGTGTTGAGTTGTATTGTAGAAGAGGGATGCAGTTGTTTGTGTGTGTGTGTGTGTGTGTGTGTGTGTGTGTGTGACTGCAGCTGGATGTGTACTGGCATGTGTAGTGATGCGAATGGATGAGATGAGTGTTGAGTTGTATTGTAGAAGAGGGATGCAGTTGTGTGTGTGTGTGTGTGTCTGTGTCTGTGTGTGGTGTGTGTGTGTGTGTGTGTGTGTGTGTGTGTGTGTGTGTGTGTGTCTGTGTGTGTGTGTGCGTGTGTGTGTGTGTGTGTCTGTGTGTGTGTGTGTATGTGTGTGTGTGTGTGACTGCAGCTGGATGTGTACTGGCGTGTATAGTGAATGGATGAGATGAGTGTTGAGTTGTATTGTAGAAGAGGGATGCAGTTGTGTGTGTGTGTGTGTGTCTCTGTGTGTGTGTGTGTGTGCGCGCGTGTGTGTGTGCGCTGTGTGTGTGTGTGTGAGTGTGTGTGTCTGTGTGCGTGTGTGTGCGTGCGTGTGTGTGTGTGTCTGCATGTGTGTGTGTGTGTGTGTGTGTCTGTGTGCGTGTGTGTTCTTCCCACCAGAGAAAACTGTTGCAGTGCCCCCCCACCATGATATTCAAACCCAAAATGAATACACAAGAAATTATCTTTTGCAAAACGTCATGGGCATTTGTGTAGTGATTGTATTGTTTAGTTATGCTCAGTTCTAAACTATGTAATTGTTCAATAAATTCATATTTTATCATATTTAACCCAAACTCAAGAGTATATTTTGAATTATCATTGTATAAAATTAAATTAAGTATCAAAAATAAAAAGCTGTAATATTTACAATATTGTCACGACAATAAACCAAATTCATAATATGTACTGCACTGTTACGCGTGTATATATTGTGATAAAATCAAAATTCTAAAACGTGTTAATTACTAAATATTTTAAAATCATTGTCATTTTTTGAACTTTTTCTTTATGCAAAATATTATTTCGATAAATTTGTCATCAAAGAGTGAAAAAGGTGTAAAAGATATTTTATCCCAAGCTCAAAATAAATAAATTAAACTATATTTTACACTCTATGAAATTAAATGAAGATTGTATAATATAATATTATAAATACACCTGTAATCATGATAATTGATCAATAGAATATATTATATTATATTGTTATGAAAAACAAGGAAATGTAACATTGTAATAATTTCCAGGCCTTGGAAACTCATGGACATTTCTATATGGATTGTTGCTTAAGTTATACTAATTTCGAAAATATTGAATCAGATATTGCTGTTTATGAGTCCAAACTCATTAAGAGCTTTTGTTTCTCTTTTGTATGACACTTTGAATAAAAGTCATGTAAGCAATCTGTAAAATGATTAGTTGGACTAGAAGAGCATGGTAAAGAAGGTTTGGTCTCCGGCGTGAGTGTCTCAGAGCTCTGCTGCTGGTCGTCTCCTCATCTGTCCTCTGATGTGTTGTGTTTGATTAGCTGAAATGCCCTCGTCCTCCTCCTGATGATGAAGCGTGCTCTCCGGCTGATATATCGTGTCTGGGAATGACTTCAGTTCATCTCTTCTGGATGGATTCCTGCACCTGGCTTACTGATTCATTTCCCCCATTGTTTGCTGTAATACTTCATCAGCCGTTCCAGGACATAGACAAATGAGAATATGTGTCCGAGAGGGTTGTTTCCACTCAAAACATGGGAATGTTTATCTCCCTGTACATGCCGTTATAGAGACTGCCAGGCGTTCGCAATGAAAAATGCAATGAAATGGACATTTAATTGAAGTTGACAAAATGATTTTTTCCTCAAGCCTCAAAGCAAGAGTGACAGAAAGAGAGAGAAAGGTTTTTCACTCCGCAAAATACTGTAGTCTTTTTATAAAGAAAACACTTTTTGGTCACAGTACAAGTCCAGTTAAGAATAAATCACGGACTGTATAATGCTACTGAGCATTGATTTTTCTTTTCTCTTTAATATTGCAAGATGAGCATTGAAAGGCACTGTTTGAGTCTTCTCAGATTTTTATAAATATTTTTATAAATTGTATTTTTAAATAAATTCAAAGTGTTTGTGTGTGTGTGTAAGTCTTTAATATGACTTTTTATTCATTTAACACATCCCTCCTGAATAAAAGTATTACTTTATTTTAATAAAAAGAAAGAAAAAATGTACTGACCTCAAACCTTTGAATAGCATTTCATATTGTAACACAAAATTTTTTTTTTTAATAAATGCTGTTCTTTTCAACTTTTTATCAATCAGAGAATCCTAAAATAATATCTCAGGTGCAAAACAATATGAAGCTGTTTTCAACATTGATAATAATCAGAAATATGTCTTGAGCAGTAAATCAGTATATTATCATGATTTCTGAAGATCATGTGACACTGAAGACTGGAAAATTCAGCGCTGCGTCACAGAAATAAATTCTATTTTAAAGGTGCTGTATGTAGGATTTTGACTCTACTAAAGCATAAAAATACCATAATATGTTTGCAGATATTTAAGAAACATGCTAAGTTAACATAGGTCTACTTGTTTATATGAAAAACAATGCTGCAGTCAGTTATTCTCCAAATGTGCGTTCCGGTGTCCTGACCTTTGATCCTACCCGTCTATTTTCCTACCTCGGCTTACTGCGCATGCGCGCATCAATATTGCATCCTTTTTCTCACGCTGAACAACAATATTTAATATATCTGCATTATTGTAATGGTATAGGACAAATCGACAGAACACCGGTCCAGAACTTGTGTTTATGGTTTGTGAAACCCGCCCTCTGCCAGTTTACCCAGTTGTATTTCGGCACGCCGGGTTGCCAGTTAGCGGGAAACACCGCGTATTTCACACTCGTTCTGGTCCATACATTCATGTCATTTGCACTTTGCACTCGTTCCTGTGGGTGTCGTTAATCTGGCAACCTGCGTCAAGTCTGAGGAGGAGGGGCTGGTGAAAAAACCCTCTCCAATATTAGACTTTGGACTGAAATACCTAGTTCAACCGCCAGCTGTCAACCCTTGAAAGTATATTAAAACAGAACATTTTTAAATTGTAATAATATTTCACAAAAAAATAAGTTTGATCAAATAGATACAGCCTTGATGAGCAGAATAAACATCTTTAAAAAAACTTAATAATTAATAATCTATCTTATCCCAAACTTTTGAGCGGCATTGTATATATATATGTATGCGAATGAAGGTCATATTCATATATTAGAATTTGTATTAATATATAATATACAGAGGAAGTGCTCGTAATAACAAGTCTCAGGCATTGTTCAAATAAGTACAAGATAGCAAGAGAAGGAATAAATAAAGAGACAGTTTTTTTTTTTTTCTGTAATATAAAGCACATTATAAGCACAATATATATATATGAACAATTGACAGAAAACATATGTAAGCATTACAGTTTTGGGGGAGATGTGCTTAATTAACTTGGCAGTGTAGCACTGAAATGGCTGCTATTGGTCTACAAATGTCTTTAGAAAAGAATGAAATACACATTTGTCTTTGTGAATTGTGACCTGGACATGCTTTGGGTCAGATTCACACATGAGCTCATCCACAAGAGGGTGCCGGTCTACTATCACGTCCAGTACTGAGCCGAAGTGAAGATTAAAGTTGGTCACCACTGAGTCTGAATGTGAAATATAGCCAGACGGGTCGATTAAATGAGCCTCAAATGTGTTTTTTGCTTTTATTTGCTCTTTACCCTGGATGTCAACCAACACAGAGACCTTGAAATGCAATAATATCCAGATCCAGCCCTGGTGATTTGTCACTCGTGTCCCTTCTCGTTGATTCTGGCGATAACATTTCTCTTTCCGCTTGCACAGTATGTGTTCCAAAAGGAATACAAATGAATAATGAAAACAGATGTTGTCCTGTTAACTCCGGGCTTTCACGATAAGAGGCTGTAAAAGCGATCTGGGACAGAAATAAGTCCAAACATACTTCTGCTGCACAGTGTGTTGGGCATATAGTTAAGAACCTACACACTAACAGTTTCATTCAAGTGTCTCATAGCGTGATTAGCAGAGCCAAGGACTTGTGTTGTCTCATCACGACCATTTCGAGACACTTCTGTAAGTGCACTTGACCGCTTGGACCTGAGCGTGTGTTATATCGCCTCAGTGTTGTGTTGTCAGGAGCCATCAGCGCTCATTTTGTGTGTCGCGTCAGCAATCAACCAGATTTCGGAAACTTTCTCGGAGCAATTTTTTATTCTGTTCTTATTTTTTTCTAAAGAACGACAAACATAAATAGTGATGAAACCCCAAATATTAAATGTCATTGATGAATATTTACTGAATAATCCACTGTTTTGTAGAGGAGGGTCACAATTAAAGGATTAGTTCACTTTCAAATTAACATTTCCTGATAATTTACTCACCCCCATGTCATCCAACATGTTTATGTATCTCTTCAGTCGAAAAGAAATGAAGGTTTTTGATGAAAACTTTCCAGGACGATCGGTCATTTATACAAATAAAATACATGTATATGCTTTACAAACACACAATGCTCGCCTGTTTTCGATGCGCATCCCAGACTTCACGTAATGACGTTGAAAAGGTCACGCTTGACGTAGGATCCGTCTCTTCTCCAAGTTCAAAATCGCCCGACATCGTTGTTTTACCGTAAACTCGTTGAGTTGTAACTCCCTATTTTGTAAACGGCGTTTGTCTTAGTATTTGCATGTTCAACTTGTAAACACTGACTCGGTACTTCCGCCTACGTCAAGCGTGACCTTTTCAACATCAATACATATTACATGAAGTCTGGGACGCGCATCGAAAACAGGCGAGCATTGTGTGTTTGTAAAGCATATACATTTATTTTATTTGTATAAATGACGATGGTTTCGCTGGATAAGACCCTTATTCATCGTCTGGTCTCGTTTATAGCTGCACTGAAACTGTAACCTTCAACCGTTTGGAGTCCATTGAACTAACTATATGGATACAAATCCTGGAATATTTTCATCAGAAACCTTCATTTCTTTTCGACTGAAGAAATGCATAAACATGTTGGATGACATGGGGTGAGTAAATGTTCATTTGAAAGTGAAATACTCCTTTAAGAATGTCACATGAAGATTTGGAGCCAAATTGCATGAGTTGTAAAATGACTTTAGAAAGATGGCAGCATTATTGTGTTATGTTTACTCAGAGATCGGTAGCTGTATTAGTGAAATCTGTTGACTTTAGCCATCTTTGGTCCGTTATATGCCAATAGTGCCAGTTTCAAAAATTGAACGGAAAAACAACTCTTTATTTTTTCTTTCCCCAAGGTTTGCAGGCCTGTAACTCAAGATGCATTAAATACATCTTAATTCTCTTTTAGATTCTTGTTCTTAACAAACATTTAATTTGGTATACCAATTTGTAATGCTCTTTATGATTCAGCTCCAGAGATATGGGGTTCTCAATGTGGCTCCATGAGTACATTTGACACTTTTTCAGTGGACAAAATCATATATCGGTCCCCATGCATACAGCGGATAGTTTATGTTTTAAAGAGGAATTTCCAAAGTACAATGGATTTTCAACTTGATATGTGTCTTGTTTCTCTCTATCACAACAACTGTGTAGAGCATTCCCCTCTGATTGACAAAACCATGTATTTTACAAAGTTTTGAAGTTTTCATAAAATATATTTTTTAAGGCCCTGTATGCTTTAGTTTAGAGATCTCCGTGTGGCTTCATGAGTAAATTTGGTGCAAAACCAAATGTGGGTCACTTTGCATACAGCTGATACTTTTTTCTTTTAAAGATGAATGTTTGAAGAACAAATAATGTTAAAAATCAAATGTATCTTGTTTCCCTCTATCTAGAACATACCTGTCTGAGTGACAAAAATATCATTTCTCCAAAGTTTGCATGCCTGTTACTCAAGATGCATTGAAGCTATCTTAATTTCCTTTTATGTTCTGGTTCTTAACAAACGTTTCATTTGATATCTCCATTTTTAAGGCCCTACACAGTTCAGTTGTTTAGAGATATTGGGCTCTAAGAGTGAATAATTCAATTCTACACATTTTCTGCGGTCAAAAACCAAATGTGGGTCACTTTACATGCATGCTTGGATATGAATGACTGAATTGATTGAATCAGCCACAGAATATGTCAGTTGGATGCTTATAACTCTTCTGACTGAGATGATCTCTGAGTTCATCGGGCCAGACCCGGGTCACTGGAAGCAGGTTTGACCCCGGATGATGTCACTTTGACCTTTGCTTGTAGTAGCTGCTCGTAGCACCAGATTGAGTTACAAATGCAACCCAAACACTGGCAATTAAATGGCAAGAGAACGAGAGGAAATTACTCATTAGCCACAGTTTGCTTTTGGAGACCGTGAGTGAGGGTTCGATTTCAGGGTTAGGTATTTTCTATTTTAGTACATGTTAAAGTGTAATTTATTTCTGTGATCAAAGCTGTGTTTTCAGCATCATTCTCCAGTCTTCAGTGTCACATGATCTTCAGAAATCATAATAATATGCTGATTTATAATCAATGTTGGAAATATTTTTTTGGGACATTATACTTTTTTCAGGATTCTTTGATAAATAAAATAAGTGTTTATTCAAAATATATATTTTGTTACAATATACTGTTCAAATGTTTGGGATCAGGACTTTTTTTTTTAAAGAAATTAATATTTTTATTCAGAGTGTTAAATTAATAAAAGTTATAGTAAAGACATACTGTTAGAAAATATTGATATTTTGAATAAATGCTGTTCTTTTTAAACTTTTAATTCGTCAAAGAATCAAAGAAAAATGTATCACAGGTTCCAAAATATATATTAAGCAGCACAACAATTTCAACACTGACAAAAAATCTGCATATTATTATGATTTCTGAAGATCATGTGACACTGAAGACTGGAGGAATGATGCTGAAAATACAGCTGCGCATCACAGGAATAAATCATATTTTAAAGTATACTAAAATAGCCTCTAAGAGACTCTGTTAAAAACATTAAAAACTCAAACTTATATTAATATATTACATTTTAACCATTTTTAATTTTATCTCACTCTATGTATACTTCTTTATATATGACTTATATATTTATTTTATTATATATTTTGAATATTTTTTGTTTTAATTTGAATTGAATTTATAAATAAATAAATACATTTTTAATAGAAAATGAAGCCTATTTTAATGCCATTAATACTCTTGAATACATTTATAATTGTTTAGATCCTTTAATCATTTTAAATTAATTATTATTATTTTTTTGTTTTACTATTTTCCGTTTTCATTTACATTTAAACTGATAATTCATAAATAAATAAATAAACTATTTTTTTATAGAAAGTGAAGCATACACTAATACATTTATATAAATATATTTTACTATAGAAAATGAAGCTTATTTAGGACATTACTAATCAAAAATAAATATAGGACATTTAATTTATTTCAGGACATTCAGTCATTTTAAACAAATACATTTATAAATATATAAAATAAAGATTTCATTTTTAAAATATAAAATATTTATTTCATTTTTATTTTATGCCAAAAATCATTTGAATATGTTTAGTACATTCTTAGCCTAAATATATACAAATACATTTTTGATAAGTAATATGCATTGCTAAGAACTTCCTTTGAACAACTTTGAAGGTGATTTTCTCAATATTCAGATTTATTTTGCACTCTTTGGCTAAATTGTCTGGTTTTGTGGTGCAGGGTCACATATATCACGTGGTCAGTGTCACAGACTTTACTCTCGAGGTGAACCGGGAGAAATGGACAGTGTGTGACGGCGTTCAGAAGTCATATGTGAAATATTAGAGACGGAGCGCCGTCCTCTCGCGTCACACAGCTGTCACTGCGGCTGGGTTTGATAGAGACGGGGCGTTGAGCAGAAACAGGTGTTGTGTATTACCCCCATGTCACCGGGCTGGATTGAGTCGTCAGAGCGCATTATTAGGTTTTTGTTTGGCTATTGCTACGAAACATTCTCTTTCTCTGAGGGAAGAAAGATGGGAAAGATGTCATCCAGGTGGACTGAAGTCTGAGCGAGACAAAGCTTTGGATTGGGGAAAGATTCTGCTGGTCTTTGCTTGTTAAACTCGCTAGTTTAGCTCAGGTTTAGCTGGTTGGTTAGTGCTTCCCACATTATTGAACTATAATGGGTCCTACATACCATTGAATTTCTTTCAAAACACACACACACACACACACACACACACACACACACACACACACACACACAAAAAACGTTTTTGGTATTATGTTAAACGATATTAACATACTAAACATGATATTTAGTACTAAAATACTTTTTACAGTTATTGCTTATTCATATTTTGAATTAGCTTTTATTTACTATTTAAATTTTTCATTTGAATTTATAATTAAGAATTTTAAATTATTATTATTATTTTTTTTTATATTCAAAATTATTTATACATGCATACATAAACAAATACATATAATTATTATTAAATAATATTTTTGTAAATTATTAAATAAAACATAAAATATTTTTTTTCTTATAGAATTGAATCCTAATTTAGCACCATTAATCATTTTTAATAAATGCAAAAAATCTAATTTATAGTTTAATAAGTATATATTTAGTACATATATATATATTATCTATAATTATACTGTTTAGCTTGATTTTATTTTCATGTGTTTTAGTTATTTTTTTCTGTTAGTAATTTTAATACTTTTTGTTTCCAAATGTTTTAGTTTACATTTTTCATCTAATATTTATATTTTATCTCAATTCTGTGTTTTTTGTTAATGTAATGGAGATACTATTATAGTCTGTATTCATATTTTCAATTGTATTTTTTATTT
The DNA here is from genome assembly GCA_027564155.1 of Gymnocypris eckloni scoliostomus. Lineage (NCBI taxonomy): Eukaryota > Metazoa > Chordata > Actinopteri > Cypriniformes > Cyprinidae > Gymnocypris > Gymnocypris eckloni. The sequence continues at coordinate 37,441,107 of CM050412.1, read as the reverse complement.
TGTGTTTTCATTTTAAATTGAACGTTTTAGTAATGTTGTGTTTTTGTCATTATTATTATTTTTAAATACATGAGTTTACTATACTATAGTTTTTATTCATTTTTATTTCAGTTTTAGTCATTTTGGTACATCAGGTTAAATAAGTTAATACTTAAGCTCATGGGCGTTTGTGGAAATTGTTGCCTGTATTTTCATACTCAAATTCAAATGTTTATCCTACACACACACACACACACACACACACACACAGGATCGATATCGTATCGGCAGATACTCAGAATTATTGGTATCGGATCGGTATCGGTTCTGAAAAAGTGGTATTGAGTCATCCCTGTTATTAATCAAAACTCTTTAAATTGTCAAAAGGAGTAAAAGGTGTCAGAGTTTTACTGCCTCTAGTCTTTGTTTCTTTTGGAAACTGCAGGAATATGTAGTTATCGGTAGATGTTTTGTGTCTCGTTAAAAACTGCACCCAGGTGCGCAAATGCTATGAGACCAGGCAGCACATATAACAAGTGTTCCAGCAATTTTGGCCACCAGTGTGTGTGTGTGTGTGTGTGTGTGTGTGTGTGTGTGTGTGTGTGTGTGTGTGTGTGTGTGTGTGTGTGTGTGTGTCTGTGAGTCTGTGTGTGTGTCTCTGTGTGTGTGTGTGTGTGTGTGTGTGTGTCTGTGTGTGTGTGTGTGTGTGTGTGTGTGTGTGTGAGTCTGTGTGTGTCTGTGTGTCTGTCTGTCTGTGTGTGTCTCTGTGTGTCTGTGAGTCTGTGTGTCTGTGTGTGTCTGTGTGTGTGTGTATGTGTGTGTGTGTCTGTCTGTCTGTGTCTGTGTCTGTGTCTGTGTCTGTGTCTGTGTCTGTGTCTGTGTGTGTCTGTGTGTGTGTCTGTGTGTGTGTCTGTGTGTGTGTCTGTGAGTCTGTGAGTCTGTGTCTGTGTCTGTGTCTGTGTGTGTCTGTGTGTGTGTGTGTGTGTGTGTGTGAGAGTCTGTGTGTGTCTGTGTGTCTGTCTGTCTGTGTGTGTCTCTGTGTGTCTGTGAGTCTGTGTGTGTGTCTGTGTCTGTGTCTGTGTCTGTGTCTGTGTCTGTGCCTGTGTGTGTGTGTGTGTCTGTGAGTCTGTGTCTGTGTCTGTGAGTCTGTGTCTGTGTGTGTGTGTGTGTGTCTGTGTGTGTGTGTGTGTGTGTGTGTCTGTGTCTGTGTGTGAGTCTGTGTGTGTGTGTGTGTGTGAGTCTGTGTGAGTCTGTGTGTGTCTGTGTGTCTGTCTGTCTGTGTGTGTCTCTGTGTGTCTGTGAGTCTGTGTGTGTGTCTGTGTCTGTGTGTGTGTCTGTGTGTGTGTGTGTGTGTGTGTGTCTGTGTGTGTGTGTCTGTGTGTGTGTCTGTGAGTCTGTGTCTGTGTCTGTGTCTGTGTCTGTGTCTGTGTGTGTGTCTGTGTGTGTGAGTCTGTGTGTGTGTGTGTGTGAGTCTGTGTGTGTGTGTCTGTCTGTCTGTGTGTGTCTCTGTGTGTCTGTGAGTCTGTGTGTGTGTCTGTGTGTGTGTCTGTGTGTGTCTGTGTGTGTGTGTGTGTGTGTGTCTGTGTCTGTGTGTGTCTGTGAGTCTGTGTGTGTGTGTGTGTGTCTGTGTCTGTGTCTGTGTCTGTGTGTGTGTGTCTGTGTGTGTGTCTGTGAGTCTGTGTGTGTCTGTGTGTGTGTGTGTGTGTGTATGTGTGTGTTTATATATATATATATATATATATATATATATATATATATATTAAAAAAAAAAAATTAACATTTGTTATGGAAAAAGCCTATTTAGAACTGTTAGCATGTATAACTAAATATTTACTTATATGGCATAAATTCTATTTTAGGACCAATATTATTTTAAAATATTTGTTTTATTTTATTTAGAAAAAGAAGTCTATTTTAAGAAGTTTAAATTACTAAAACAATAATCACAGGAAAATAATTTTGCATATTTTAGTGGAATGTTTTTAATTGTTTAATTCTCATTATTTCCTCTTCCATAACTTGCTTTGCATAGAAGCATCTGCTAAATGCATAAAGCTAAATGTGACAGAACCCACTTCCATAAATCTCATACATTGAGGTTTGAGCAGGAACATTTACTGAGGGAGTTTAAATAGTTAAACTAGTTCAGTTTATGATGATATTAACGTATCGGCATTGATCCGGCTTGGCATGCATGCATATAAGAGTATATTTCTGAAGCCTGATTTCAGTACTTTTTCAGTACAGACTGAGAAGCCCGGGCTCTTTGGTCCGTGTCCAGCGTCTCTCCAGATCTGTTTAGTGTCAGGCTAATGATCTCTCCGAGCCCGTCTGCAGCCCAGCGCACCAAACTCTGGCAAGATTTAGTGCGTCCTGACACTGGCTAGCAGATCTGACTTGCATTTGCACATTTTTCCAATTTATCTCATTGAATTAAGGGCGCAGACTTTTGGACGCTGCAGCGAGACCTTGAGTAGAGCCGTCCGTCTTCAGGGCTTCAGCTGAAAACATGATAAATGTGAAGCGGTTGGGCGAGGAAGAGGAGTTTTGAGGAAGGAGGTCACCGCGGTCCTGAAGAGATCCTGAGCTGAAATAATCTTCCTGCATTTTCATCTCGTGCGGTATTTAGTTTACTGCATTCTGACCGTTAAATGCACTTCAAAAGGCCTTTGAATTGATCAAATAATAATTAACAAAAGCTGAATATTTATTTTTTTGAACAATATTTTGGAACAGGGTTATTATTGTTAACTAAAAATAAAACCATTTAATACATTTTTGGTAATTGAAATTTGGTAATTTTGGGTTATTACAGTAAAGTAAAAAAAAGTTACTTGAAATAAATGTTATCTGAATTTTTATATATATATATATATATATATATATATATATATATATATACACAGTGTTGGGGAAAGTTATTTTGTTTTGTTGTATTTTATTATTTTGCTGGCTAAATATTTGATCTCACATACTCTAAATGCATGAAATGGTGACCGTGCCAATTTATTTTCTCCAAAGAAAGCCGCCTCTGAATCCAGCGAGCTCTTTATGTATTCAGCAAACACTCCGATGTGCTCATGTTTGGCAGCGGAGACGGGACCGAGCTCACTTTCTCTTGACACTTGTTGATCGTCCCGAACGCTGAATCACTCTTCTGCTGCATAAGTGCTAAAAAGAAGTGCCGGTACTCACCCGACCCACCCCTTATTTAATTATTTATTTACTTACTTATATTAAATAAATGAGTACTTTTTAATAATTCACAATGTATGTATAGTGCCACAATCAATCAATAATTAAATAAGTTTTCAATACAAATTAGCACAAGTCAAGCTGCAATACCAAACAGCACCACAAGGAGCCGCCAAAGACCACTAAACCGCCTGCCGTTAATATACGACTCCATTCAGAATCACTAAACCTCTGACCAGCGTTCATTATAAAACACTCAAATACAGCTGAAAATACTAATGCTACTGACATCTGGAGGTAAGTCACTATTCTCTTTGATGAAACCGGCCGTGTTTTCTCTGCATTAGCGCTGTTTTGAGCGTACTGTCTGAATGCGTTCACTGTATCCTTGGACTTTCCAGGAGTTTACGCTTTAAAATGATGTGATTGCAAAAGCCTGCTTCTTTTCATTTTAAGATATGATTCATGTGTTCCTGTGGCTCAGTGGTAAGAATTGCGTCAGCATCGCAAAAGGTTGTGGGTTCGATTCCCAGGGAACACACATACTGATTCAAAAATGTTTAACCTGAATGCACTGTATGTCGCTTTGGATAAAAGCGTCTGCTAAATGTAAATGTAAATGTACAACTCCGCATGTCTCCCCTGACACCGCCTCCCCATCTCGCGCACCACAGAACGAATGAATGAATGAATGAATGATGCATTAAATAGCGCTTAATTGTGTATTGCTGTACACCCAAAGCGCTTTACAATCATGTGGAGGGTCTCCTCAACCACCACCAGTGTGCAGCATCCACTTGGATGAAGTAGACCGACTCTGCTTGTGTTCATTCACGTGATGGGTCGAGATGAGAGGTGATCCCGCCTGGGTAGTGTGCTTTACATAGTTTCTATATACTTTATAATCATATAGCCTAATCACCCAGACCCTGACGATTTTACTCTGGCACGCACAAAAGTGCAGGTACTCTAAAGGCTCAAATATAGAAGTGCCGGTACTATGTTTACATTTATGCATTTAGCAGACGCTTTTATCCAAAGCGACTTACAGTGCATTCAGGTTATACATTTTTTTTTCCAGTATGTGTGTTCTCTGGGAATCGAACCCACAACCTTTGCGCTGCTAACACAATGCTCTACCACTGAGCCACAGGAACTACCCACTTCAAGCACTGTGCATACTAACAGATGAAATTCAAGCCAGACTCAACGATTAAAGGTCAAAGATCGGGATCGATCCAAGTGTGGGATGTGGAAAAAAAACATCTTTTAAATATGTTAAAACATATTTTCCTGGTCTATGAGTGAAACAGTATATGTGTCGGTTTTATGCATGAGTCTTTTAATGCAGAGCTGCTTCTGTGATATCAATCTGGCACGACGGTTAGTAGCTTTTAGATGAGTGACTCACAGGCTGCTGGTCTTTGTTAGTTAAAGTCGACCCAAAAATGAAACTGTGCTCACCCTCCACACCCCTCCAGTCCATCAGTTAACATCTGGAGAAGACAAAAGCTGAAACTAATCCAGCATTAAGAGTTTGTTTCCATATGTAATCCATAATAACCAGGGGTGCACATAAGTGGTTCACAGGTGCGCATATGCGACCAAATAAAAAACAGGCTGTTGACAGCTGTTAATGAGTAATTATGGTTTTAGATCGATAAACTGTAATACTGTATAAGATGAATTCAAACTGAAAGCATAAATCAATCCAGGCTATCACCTGCGGTCTTCAAAGCACGATGCAAAACATAACATTTCATTCACTAACGCTCTTCAAGCGGCAGCGCATATACTTACTCGTCAGCAACCCACCAAAACAAAAGCTTGCAAATTATAAATTCATATTTAAAAAGGAAGTAAATATTAACATTTTATTTTTTAAGTTTATAATTGAATACTCCATTTTCATTGTAAAACATTAAAGTATTAAATAATAAGTATTATCACGCTTTATTATTTTGTTTATTATTAAATTAATAATGTATTTAATTTCTAAGTAATTTAATACATTTTAAAGTAACTTTAATAAAATACTTTTAAAGTACAATAATATTATAATTACTGTATTAATATATATTTGTATAGTTATATTTAATGGGTCACACTATGTGCGGAGTAAGGACCAAACCAAATCTCCAGGTGTTCCTCTGAGAACCCGGCTGAAAGCGTATGTGCACCCCTGATAACAACACTTCAGTGAAGACGTGTTCTGGTCTGAATCAGGAGAGAGATCTGCACAGATCAAGCACTGTTTACAAGCTGAAACAGCTCTAAACAAGTATGTGGCTGGATTTTGGTGTGAACAACAGGAGATGGACTTGTTCACCGGAGGAAGTGTTATTATGGATTATGGACTCATATTTTAGCCGGAAGCAACAGTTTGAAGTTAAAACATCTTAATGATGGATCACTCATTCTGACGGCACCCATTCACTGTAGAGGATCCACTGCTGAGCAAGAGATGCAATGCTACATTTCTCCAAACCTGATGACGAAACAAATTCATCTACATCTTGGATGGCCTGAGGATGAACACATTTTCAGTAAATAAAATTTTTAGATGAACAATTTCTTTTAACGCTGTATTTTTGTTGAGTTAACCTCATTTAGACTTTTAGCTTCACCTTGAATTCTAGATTCAGCTTTGTTTTCAACATTCGTTTGAAGCTCCAAACCTCTTCCCCTAAAAACCCAATTAGCCGCGCCTGTCTAACGAAGGAATCCCCTCCTTTTATTCATGTTGTAGTCTGCAGCTGTACTGTGTTCTTCATGTGATGGATGACCTTTACAGAAACACAATATAAGTGTTTATGGTCTTTTAGTAGCATCGGTCTCATGTTTTATCGGTGCACGTCATGTTTGTTTTTCTGAAGATACTTTATGCTTTTAATGACCTGATGAACTTTTATATCATGGCTTTTGGTCACAGGTTTATTTGAGCATGAATGTACTAAACATCTGTGTAGAAACCACATGGCAACATCTTAAACACCTTAGCAACCACATAATATTGCCCTGGCAACCGAACACCGTGGCACTGTGCTAGTGATCTTTGAACAGGTAATCAACACTCATACTTATATTTATATAAATATATTTGTTATTAATGATATTAATGATACTAAACTCCGCTTCATTTTGTACAAGAAATGAATTTATTTATTTCATTAATGTTCTAAAATATTCTTAAATTTCTAAATTAACTAAAGTTAATTAGTTAATTAATACATTTTTCTTAATAAAATTATTGTTCCTAAAACAAGATATTTATTTATTTGAAAAAGTAACGGTCCAAAAATTGCTTAATTTTTTCTGTAAGAAAACCATTTAATTAATACATTTATTAAAAGTATTTTAAATAGGCTTCATTATCTGTAAGATAATTTATTTCATTATTTATTACTTTTTTATTTAAATTAATAATGATTCTAAAACAGGCTTCGTAGAAGTCATAGGCTTGTAGAAATATAGGCCTATTGATTTGATTGATTGATTTCATTATTTATTAATGGTATGATAAATGGTAATTGGCTGTATTTATTTATTTAAAATTGTGGTCATATTTTGTTTATATACACACTACACACACACACACACACACACTGATAATGTAACTAATAGCCTATAATATTATAAATAATGTATTTTCTTATACTTTCACTCTCTTTTCCTTTGTTGCCTAGACAACAAACTAGTAATGTGGTTTTGAGCTGACGAGGTGTGTGTGTGTGTGTGTGTGTTGTGTGTGCGTGGTGTGTGTGTGTGTGTGTGTGTTGTGTGTGTGTTTGTGTCTGGTGTGTGGTGTGTGTGTGTGGTGCGTGTGTGTGGGGTGTGTGGTGCGTGTGTGTGGGGTGTGGGGTGCGTGTGTGTGTCTGTGTGTGTGTGGTGTGTGTGTGTGTGTGTGTGTGTGTGGTGCGTGTGTGTGTGTGTGGTGTGTATAAATTATATAGGTGTGTGTGTATGGGTGTGTGTGTGTGTGTGTGTGTGTGTGTGTGTGTGCAGTGTGTACAGTGTGTTGTGTGTGTGTGTGAAAGTGTGTGTGTGTGTGTGTGTATGTGTGTATGTCATGTGTGTGTGTGTGTGTGCGTGTGTGTAATGTGTGTGTGTGTGAAGGTGTGATGTGATGTGTGTGATTTGTGTGTGTGTGTGTGTGTGTGTGTGTGTGTGTGTGTGTGTGTGTGTGTGTGTGAGAGTGTGTGTGTGTGTTTCTCAGCGCTCTGTCAGTGGAATGTCTCTGTTTATTAGGCAAACGTTTCTGTCAATCCAGACAGACGGATTCTCTCAGGAATGGGAGCAATGCAGACATCAATCACTGGCCCGGCTGGGCTAAATAATATGAAGCTATATTGTGAAAACATAATTATTTGACTGTGTTTTTATTTGCCCATTAAGTTTCCTAGCGTGAGAGAGTTGAGGCTTGTTTCAACAGCGTCACTCATTTAAACACACTCAGTCCGGGATTCATTCTGAACTCTGACCCTTTCATTCGTTTGAATTATCACGAAAATATTTAGAGAATCTCAGTTTTCCATTTATTACAATGTTTTAGTAAATATATATGTAGATACATATTGCTGTTTTGTTATATTAGAACATATCAGTGACAATTATTAAATATAATCCTTTTTTTTCTTGGAAAACATTACAGTAATTTCATGTAATGTATTTTAATTTTTCCATTTAACAGTTTGAAAGTGTACTCGACATATACTTGGCATTTTTCAGAACAGAAATACATGTGTGTGTATATATATATATATTGTCAAATGCAATATGCCTTTGTATATTAATACTAATAGTATAATAGTAAATATTATAATAGTAAATATTAAATTACTCAAAAGTTACAGTAAAGACATTTCTAATGTTACAAAATATTTTTATTTCAAATAAATACTGTTATTTTTAAACCTTCTATTCATCTGTGAATCCTGAAAAATAAAATGTATCACAATTTCCACAAAATATTGTGCAGTATAACTGTTTTCAACATAACCAGAAAAGAGTAACAACTTTAATCACAGCAATCGATTACATTTAATATATATATATTCACATAGAAACAGCTGATTTAAATAGTAATAATATTTCACAGTTCTACTGTATTTCTGATCAAATAAAGTCAATCTCACAGACTGCAAACGTTAGACCAATAGTAGTACATCAAGTGTTTTAGGAACATTGTTCTGCTCGACTGCTTGGACATGGACTGTATATATGTACAGTATATTAACAGCATCAGTGTATAGTCAGAACAGCATCAGATATGTGGTTTTCCTCCTCTACAAGCGTCTGCTGCTATCAGCGCGTCACACTTCATTGCAGTAATTGGCCGGCTATGCGCTGGGACTGCAGCGGATGCGAGTCTGAAATATTTTCTTCGCGGGATGTATGTGATTTAGACTGTCTGCCAGATCTTATTTAACGTCAAAAGAAGCGAGTGAAATGGTTTCTGGGTTTCTTTTGTTCTTCGAGGCGGTTAAGCTTGTTAGCGGAGATCCACTTCTCAGCAGATTTGACAGCTGGTGTTTAATATCTATGACCAAGAACATTAGAAATGTGGCTTATTGGTCATGATTATTATGGAAAACTCATATTTGTAATGCCATATGTGTGTAAAATGCTAATGATGTGACTTGGCTCTATAATGTGGACCATGCCGTAAACATCTTGAATCTTGGATGCAGTTGTAAAGACTATGTTGGAGAAAATGCATTAATGTAGTCTTATAGTTTAGACTGGATGACAAAATTGAACACATGAATGCAGTTAGTGTTCAGTCAGGCATTACTATGTTTGTGTATCTTTACATAAAGGAATATTTCACCCAAAAATGAAGATTTCCTCACCCTTACCCCATCCAAGATTAGGATTAGTTTGTTTCTTCATCAGATTTTAGGACCGACTCGGACCTTTGAGTCTCGTTCAGCAAAATAAACTCATCTTTTTTCGAGTCATTTCGTTCGTTTCAGCAAAATATAATTAAAATGTTACGTGTCACTTCCCTAACACATCTATTACTACACATCTACAAACATTGATCACACTGAAACAACACAAAACTATAGTGCTATGTGAAACAGAAAAGATTAATTAAAGAGAAAAGCGTCTTTAGTCTATGATTAGCTCATCTCTTATCTGACTAGTCTTCGGGTTCGAGTCGTTCGTTCATCATGTGACAGCCTCATAAACTGAGAGCTAGTGAAAGGACAAATTAATCAACTATTTATAACAGGGTTTTATTTAGTTACCAGATCCTCACGAAACAGTAACAAAAACATAGTGACCGAAATGGACAGACCTTTTTCATTTCTAGGAAAATGCTTATCCCACATCTTTAATTAAATAATTTTATGATAATTCCTAAATATGATCCAAACAGGTACTGACCAGGGAAGTGGTCACGTGACAAAAGAACGAAGGACTCGAAGGGTGAACTAATCAATTCTGTTTCCGGCTCAGACTGCATTGGTTGAGCTTACGAGGCTGTCACGTGATGAACGAACGACTCCGACCCGAAGACCCGAAAGATGAACTCATTCCAGAACAGAACCTATAGAATATTGTGCATGCGTGACTGAACGAATCAATCGCTCCCCGAGACGACTCGTTCTTCCCGAGTCTCATTAAAGATTCGTTTCAATTGAACGAATCGTTCAAGAACGACCCATCACTTTCAGATTTGCCGAAATGTAGCATTGCATCACTTGCTCACTAATGGATGCTCTGCAGTGAATGGGTGCCGTCAGAATGAGAGTCCAAACAGCTGATAAAACCTCACAATAATCCACACCAGTCCATCAGTTAATGTCTGGAGAAGACAAAAGCTGAAACACATCCATCATGAAGACGTTTTTTTTTTTGTTAACATAATAACAACAAACAACAGACAAACATACGGAAGTTCTAAGCGGCCATGCATTATTATAATTTTTCTGTCTTGTTTTCTCGTGATCACGACATAATTTTCTCGTTATCTCGACATAACGAAAGTTGTGGATCTCAACGTAAAAACCGTTTTCTCATGATGTTTCTTAGCTATCGCGAGAAAATCCCGCACCTTGTGAATGTTTCTGGCGAATATTATGGTGTACGCGCTAGCGGCTGATATCTCCATCATAAAGTTACTAATTTCCTGCAGCAAATATGGACTTTATCTCACCGCAGTAAAGATAGTTTGCAGTTCGATATTCAGATTTCTTTTGGCTATAAACGCAGTGCTGTCATAGACATGCAAATAATACTGAATGACATTCTCCATGATTTGTGAATTCATATGACGTAGTTGACTGGCAATGAAATTGACTACACGCTCAGGGTCGCTATATTATCTTATATAAAGTTGCAGACCCGACAGCTCAAGTGTCGAACACTTATGTGTAAGTCGTCAATCACTGACAGACACAGAGCTATTTCAGTTTGAGTGAGTCCCTGATCAAAGTAAAAGCGAATACGATCATCCATGATGCTGCGATGATGCTGCTTCTATAGCATTTTCTCATGCCGAATACACAGAGAAAATTAAGTCGTGATAACGACAAAACAACTTTCGTTATGTCGAGATCACGAGAAAATTATGTCGTGATCACGAGAAAACAAGACAGAAAAATTATAATAATGCATGGCCGCTTAGAACTTCCGTACAAACATAACGGAGAGATAAAACAAAAACAAAGATACAGTTTAACAATCAGTTCTTATCAAATCAAATGATGTGGTACTGTTTTTATATAATTCACAAATGGGTCCCAGATTTTTATAAAATAATTCCCTCCTGCCCCTCATAGAATATGTAATCTTTTCTAACGGTACACAACTGCACACCTCCGAAAGCCACAATCAATGTCTGCTTTCCATTTTAGAGCAATACATTTCTTAGCTATTATTAACAACATTTCAGTCAGCTTAATTTCTTGACTATGTCGGAGGTTGGAGTTGGTAAAATTACCTAGTAAACACACCTCTGGATTTGTGATCTAATGTTACATACTTGCACCCAAAACTCCATCACTTTCGGACACAACCAGGTAGAATGTAAAAGTTATCATGAAGATGTTTTTAACTTCAAACAGTCGCTTCTGATCAAAATATGAGTCCATAATAACGCGTCCTCCAGTGAAAAGTCCATCTCCTGTTGTCTCTCACATCAAAATCCAGTCAAATATTTGTTTAGAGCTGTTTTGCTTGATCTGTGCAGATCTCTCTCCTGATTCAGACCAGACTGCTTTTTCAATGAAGGAAGTGTTATTATGGACTCGTATTGGAGTTAAAACATCTTAGTGATGGATTTGTTTCAGCTTTTGTCTTCTCCAGATGTTAACTGATGTTGTGGAGTGGTGTGGATTATTGTGATTTTTATCAGCTCTCATTCTGACGGCACCCATTCACTGCAGAGCATCCGTTGATGAGCAAGTGATGGAATGCATCTGTTCCAATGAAGATTTTCACTTTTAGTTGAACTATTCCTTTAAATATAAAACTTGCAAAAACACATCTGTCTATAAACTTCTAAATTATTCTGTTTTTATTTATAAATCATGTGTAGGAACTTTTCAGATTCACACGGTTGTGTGTTTATCATTTGGTTTGTGGGGAATTTTCATGTCACTGTGTTTTTGAGGAGACCTTTAAGTTCCTGCAATCTTCACTTTGACCCTTTGAAGCCTTATTAACGGCTCCGGCGTGGACTGAGGGGCCCGACCCCGGTTCTCTAGGGCCGCGCGGTCCATGCGGGAGCCGTCATTATGCTGCAAGAGTCTTGAAGTGGCAATTTGAAAACCCCGGGAGGTGTGTAACACTTTGTTCCCCCCTTTTTCTCCCAATTAAACTCTTTTCTGGTCCCCACAAGAGACCTGTATTAGTTAAGACTTTATTTGCACAGTTGTTTTTTCAGAAAAGTGGTGTTAACTGAAATTTGCTTCTGTGAAGTATAGCCAGTAAATAACTCTAGTTCTAAAAAATTATAAAAAAATATAAAAGTAAACATTAAGGTTAAAAAGTTTCAGCCGGGTCATTATGGTGTTTTTTTTAAAGAAAATAATACTTTTATTCAGTAAAGATGCATTCAATTGATCAAAGTCACAGTAAAGACATTTATAATGCTACACAATGTCAAAAAGCTAAATGCTGTTCTTTTGAACTATTAATTAAAAAATCCTGAAAAATAAAATGTATCAGTCTCCACAAAATATTGTGCAGCACAACTGATTTCAACATTGATAATAATCAGAAATGTTTTTTGAGCAATAAATCAGCATATTATTATGATTTCTGAAGATCATGTGACACTGAAGACTGGAGTAATGATGCTGAAAATACAGCTGCGCATCACAGAAATAAATTACAGTTTATATTATATTCTAATAGAAAACAGCTCATTTAAAGAATACAAATATTTCAAAATTTTACTTTATTTTTGACCCAAATAAATGCAAAAGCATTAGAACACCTCCTCTGCTCATACTTGGGGTCAGTCATTCTAATGAAAAGCTCACCAGAAGTAATTCAGTAGGATTCAATTCTGTACACCGCAGACACACTTTTATTTATAGTTAGGAACTCGTTAGGAAATCTAGGCCTCGTTCAGATCATTTCCAGTATATTTGCCTGGTTTTCCACGGATAGAAGCCAGACGACAGATAATGTTCGGATGACCTTTTCTATGTTACTTTAGGTAAAAAGAGCTGATTAAAACCAACATTTAAGGTTTGTTTTTCTTACTTGGCTTTTTTAATTTTAGAACATGTCCAGGTCATATTTTATTCTGAAAAATAACGAATGTACAGTAAGAAATGAGAAAATCACCCCTATTTCAATCACATTATGGTAATAATGTGAAGCTATTTTATTTAAATGACAAATTACTTCTACATCATGGCAGACTTTATTTATTTAATTTATATTAGTTAGTTTTTTAGGATTTGTTTTGATCCCGGACGAGCCCCCAATTTATAAAATTTTGCTTAAAAAAAGGAAATCCTTCAGTAATGAGAATCTAATAAAAACCAGCATTGATAATAATAATTAACATCATTAAAATAATGTCAAGTCAACTTTTTCCATACAGAGTAATATTAATAAACATGAAAATAACAGCGTTAATATTGCAAAATATAAAACAAATACAATTTCAGTTATAATGCAGCTCTAAAAAGACAACACATGTCACAGTGCTTTTAAAAACTAGGCTTATTTTCTTCATGCACATGTATTAACATGAACTCCTCGTTTCTGACTTCATTAAAGCTGAGGCTGTCAGCTGCAGAAGCTCAGTTAATTGGAGACGAGAGGAGTTCTGCGAGCGAGTGAACAGCTGTGTTGACGGTGCAGTCGTAGGGGGTTGATTACATACAGCGATGTTCAGGCGTTTCTGCACCACGTGCTTTGATCATCTGCCGTTGTTAAACTTGACGATTGCCCTGGCGTCAGATAAAACTCCTGATTATTGTCTTAATGACAGGGTTGACGTGCGGTACTGATCTCATGATGCTCGGCTTTCAGACTGTTTGTTGTTTATGCCAATATTAATAACTCGAGAGGCTTAAAGTTTGCTGCTAGTATAAATGAAGATTAGTTGAGATGTGTTGCAATCCAAGAAAACATCATTTTGATCACATAGCCATTGTTGCATATTTTTACACACTACATGACATGATTAATAATTTTAATTTATATGCACTAATATTACACTACTGTTCCAAAGTTTGAGGTTGGAAAGTTTTTTTTATGTTTTTGAAATAAGTCTCTTTCTGCTCAATAAGGCTGCATTTATTTGAATAACAATACTGTACAAATTGTGAAATACATTACACTTTAAAATAGCTTTTCTATATGATTATTACTCCAGTCTTCAGTGTCACATGATCTTCATAAATCATGCTAATACGCTGATTTACTGCTCAAGACACATTTCTGATTATTATCAATGTTGAAAACTACGGAAGCCCATTTCTGCCAAGAAATGAACAAATATAAAGGTAATTGTGACTTGTAATCTCACAATGTGGATTCTGAATCGTTAGGAAAAAAAGTTAGTGTTTAGACTTTTCTCCTCTGAAAACATTTAATTATTTTTCTCAATAAAGATGATTAATTTACAATTTTCAATGTTGAAATCAGAAAAAAGTCAGAAATGTTAGATATAAACTCAGAATTCAGACTTTTTTCCCATTAAAAATATTTTATTTTATTCAATAACATTATCCATTGATCATTTTTAATGTCATAAATGCTTGTGCAGCTTTTAAGTTCATAAATCATATAGAAAGTTCAAAAGAAGAAAATTTTAAAAAAATGTATAACCTTATAAATGTCTTTGCTTTTGATCAATTTCATGTCTTTGCTGAATAAAAGTGCTAATTTATTTGACAATACTTTGAACAGTAGTGCTGATTTCATGAAAACGTTAATGCAACATGGAGACTTAGAGAGTGTGTTTTGGAGCGACTCGCAAGTCTGTTTAAAAGAGAAGAAAGAAAGTAAAATGGAGAGACCTGACCTCTCTCTACAAAGAGACTCTTCTCATCCTCACATCCTAAGCTGGGAAGAGCAAATATTTAGCAGCCTCACAACAATGACTGACTGGAGAAATGGATGGCTAAGTGTGTTTCATTCTTCAAGACGTCTAATCTCTTCAGAATGTGCTGGAAAATACAAGTACTGAGAGTAATTATGGAGGGCTGAGATTACTCTAATAGCCGGTTACGGCGTTGGATTTTCTTCTTTAGTACAAAAGTGTGTTAATGTTCCTCCTATAAATCTTTGAGGTGGATATTCGCACAGTGCTGTTTACATTAATAATAGAGTCTCGTGATTTATTGAAACTAGTAAATGTTGGAAAGTTACTGGAAGAACTGAACCGGTGCATCAGGATGGTTTGTGATGAAGCACATGTTTGTTTGGTGATACAGTAGTCAGGCTCTGGATGCAAATACTCTTCAAGGTTTGTTTGTATTTTTGTAAAACATAATGTTTGTGCAGAGTTTTTGGTAATTGTAATGTTAATGTTTGGGGTTGGTAAGAGCTGCATTTACAGCGGGTAAAATAAAACAAAACAAATACGTTCAGAAATGAAGTTACGTGTAATAAACAGAGGAAAAATATTGAACACACAAAGAAAGGGAGGCGCAAGAAGACATGAAAGCCAGAAATCTATAATTAGAAAGCAATCCTGCCCCTCGTCAGTGGAGATTAATATCAGCTGGTTCAATCCCAACAACTACAGTACCAGGATGATGAAGATGAAACAATGATCCCAAACACAGCCAAGGAAAATAAAGCTGCTAATCACCTGACTTGAATCCAATAGAAAATAAGAGAGTTCATCGAAGACTTTCACAAATGAAACGACCCAAATCCCACCTCATCAATGCATGCGTCTTTCTCCTACAGCAGCGTCTTGAAGCTCTCGTTACCAACAAAGGCTTTTAGACAAAGTATTAAATACATTTCAGTAGTTCAATACTTTTCCTTGTGTCATTGCATTGCACATAACTTCATTTCTGAACGTATTTGTGTTGTTTTATTTGTGTGTATGTATTACTTGTGTTCTTACCAACATCTGGTGAATATTTCATGACAACAGCACCTTTAGAAATATATTTACTGGGAAAAATGATGACGTGAGCAATTCTTATTTTAGCCGCTGTTTTAAATATTTTTACAATTTAAAATAACTGTTTTTTATTGTAATATATTGTAAAATGTAATTTATTCCTGTGATGCGCAGCTGTATTTTCAGCATCATTACTCCAGTCTTCAGTGTCACATGATCTTCAGAAATCATAATAATATGCAGATTTATGATCAAGAAACATTTCTGATTATTATCAATGTTGAAAACAGTTGTGCTGCACAATATTTTTGTGGAAACTGTGATGCATTTTATTTTTATAAAGTTCAAAACAACAGCATTTATTTGAAATATAAATCTTTTAAAACATTATAAATGTCTTTGTCACTTTTGATCAAATTAATGCGTCCTTGATTAATAAAAGGTCTTTTAAATGAGCTTGTTGCAAAGCATTTCACGAATTACCCTGAACCATAAAAAGATATTACTTTCATCACATTACATTTTTCATTTTCGTTTTTTATTCTACTGCACATTTTTCTCTTTTTTTTACTTATATTTATATATATGCTCCTGTGTTGTGTTACTTTTATGTAACTTTAATTTTTTTTTGCACTGTCCACTGAGCGGACCTGACTTGATTTGCATTTCACTTCTGATTATACCCTGTATAATTTAGTATGTGACGAATAAACGAACCTTGAACCTTCATTTACGTTTAGTTTTAATTGAAGTACTAAAATTCAAAAATGAAAACTTTAAAATAAATCATATAGGCATATAAAAAACTTTGTAAAATGAAAGTGAAAGCACAAAATATAAAAATGAAATCTAATTCATAATTAACAAACCCGTACACCACTATAAAACACCACTGGTTGGAGCACATTACTAAGAAGTCTTGAAGTACTGTTTCCGCAGAGACCGCTGGCTGTTGGAACAGAGCTGCAGTGTGCTACGAGCTTTATGACACCACACTGAGAAGACCGAGCGTTTGCCCGGTGATATACGTGTAGCGGCTGACTTCTGGAAAATGAGTTGTGCAGGGCGTTTTGGAAGCGCTCTGTATGTTCCCCGTTTCTCGTCCCTGCAGCTCGCTGCTGGGAAATTCACCGTGTAACGTCCACTGAGATCTGCTCCTGGCAGTGATGTTAACATGTTCTGAGCTCATTTAGCGGATGAAGGATTGATCGCAGGTTCTGGGTGGAGAACGTGCTAGTTATTTTACAGCGAGTTTAGTTAAGAAATCTTCTCACACACACTCGTATAATCATCCAAGCATGGCAAGAGCTGATGTGTTTCTCGGTTTTAAGGTCTTAGATATCAATATTTGGCTGCTAAAAGTGAAAATATGTGCTCTTGGATTCGTGAGTGTTTTGGAACGACTCGCATCTGTTCATATAAACGAGAGAAAGAAAGTGAAAGAGTATTTTACATGAATGTTATGCATATCTCAACATATGTTATGTACACTGCCATTTCTATTATGAATAAAATAATAGCCTTTATTCAAAATAGAAATCTTTTATAACAAAATAAGTCACTTTTTTACCAATTGCTGAATAATAGTCTTTATTTCTTCCTTCTTTGCTGTTCTTTTAAACTTTTTATTCATAAATTAATGATGAATTGCACAACTGTTTCCAACATTAATAATAAATCAGCATATTCAAATGATTTCTGATGGATCATGTGATACTGAAAACTGGAGTAATGATGATATGTTTTTTATCAAATAAATCAGCGTTGATGAGCAGAAGAAACTTCTCTAAAAAACATAAAATATCTTATAACAAATATAGATTTGATGCATTTTTGAAATTGTAAATAAAACATGTTTTAAGTACAATTTCCGTCCTTATGCTTCAATACTTCACATCTGATGCAATGTGTTGCTTGCCGTTTCTTTGTAACTGTTTGTGAAATGTACCAGCAATGTGTGAGTGGAAATAGTTTCTACACCAGTGTAGATTGTATATCGATAACAAATATTCTGTTTCTTTTTTGCCTGACACCTGATCTGTCCTTTTAAAATACTCCGGGTTAAACATACAAAAGCGCCCGGATTTCTCCTTTCCGAGCCACTATCGCTGTCATTTTCCTGCCACTGTATCAC
Organism: Gymnocypris eckloni scoliostomus; assembly: GCA_027564155.1. NCBI lineage: Eukaryota > Metazoa > Chordata > Actinopteri > Cypriniformes > Cyprinidae > Gymnocypris > Gymnocypris eckloni. Next base: position 37,423,243 of record CM050412.1, on the reverse strand, counting down.
TTTTCTTACATTATTTGTTGTTAAATAGAGGAGGAAGCGAGTTCATCCGCCTAGAAACACCCGGGTCTGCACAGAAGCCCCTCCAAATCACTTCAGAAAAACACTTGTGTCATTATAAATATTGAAAAAGTCCTAGAAACATGTGTTAGTGTGGCGGACAAGAGCGCACACATGTTTGTATTTATAGGACACATATGTCAAAGCACACATTCATCATTCGGTCCGTCTGCTGGTGCCCTGACGCTAATGTTTCAGATGCTGTTTTGCACACTTGACAACTGTCAAGATTACCAGCACTGTAATCTAATGGACAATGCACTGTTAATTAGCTGGAATTTTAAGGATGGTTAAAATTCAGATTTTTAGATGAGCTGTTCCTATAAAGTCAACGTGCGTAATTACTTTTACTTCCATAATGTGCACTGATTCATTGTGCAAAATAAGACCAGGGCTGTTTTGACCTCATGTTAACATTGTACAGACTTTTAACTTGTCTAAACCAGACATGGACAGTATGCTGAGGTTCTGTTGATATTTTCTGCCCAGCTGGAGATAAATAACCAGCCGCCCACTGGTACTTGTTTTTTGAAGCATTTGTAAGATAACAAATATGTAAAAATCGCATGTGTGTTTAGTTTTCATGCTCCCAGTTTTCCCAGAAGGACTTATGAGGTTTTTTGAGGTGTCTTGAAGCAAGAAAGTGGGGATTACAAACACTATAGAATCAGGATACACTGTTATTTAACCCTATAAAGCTTGACATATCATATAATAGTCAGAAACATTTTTTTTTTAAATGGAACATTTTATTGAGCCTTTAGAGAAAGTTGTCACGTGTTTTTGTTGAGTATCATATTTGATACAACAGGCTTTTTTGGCTCATATATTCTGGCATAGTGAGAATATGGAGGAAAAACAGTTATTCAGAGAACAAATATGCAATTTGGTGCAGATGCTGATATTTATTTGGCCAAAAAGGGATTAAATTCTGATGCTTGCAATGCAAAACAATTAGATATTTATAGCAGATACTCACATAAAATGATCTAAATATCAATCGTCGCTCTGTATCTCAAATCATATGTCTTAATTAGAGGATATTTAAATGATCAAAACATATAATGCAATGCAATTCAATGATGATTGAGAGATTAACAAATAAACGTTTCTAGATTATCATATTTAAAACTCATATTTGAAAAAGGATGTCCGGATAATCAAGTAACCCTAAGTTGCATAATTTTATGCGATTTCATTCTTATGTTTACTTTATAAAAATGAAGCATTTGTTCAATTATACTAAATGATTTTTACTTGCTAAAAACGTCTAAACTATTAGATGCCAGAAGGCCTGGAGTAGAGCAACAGGTTTTTCATCAAAGTTTTGATAATGTTGAACATTTAGAGGGCTTTGCATATCAAGAATGATACAGTAAGCTTTAGATAATTGATAACATAATCCTATAGTGTCATATTTGGCACAAAACGTGGCCAGATGCAGTGAAAAAGCCAGAAAACGACCCTTTGTGGGAAATTTACTGGTATTGCTCTATAACGCTTGCGTTTTTATAAAAGTTGAAAAGCATTTCTGGTTTGCATCCAGTCGTAGTGCAGCTCTGAATGCACCGCATATGTGTGTGTTTGTGCATAAAGCAGGAGATCCGACACCTAAATATAGCTTAAAATTGAATAAGCTTCAGCTAATCTGGAGGTGAATAAATAAATAATGCATAAAACTCCCAATACATAATGCATAAACGCACACATTTCCAATGCAGCATGACCAGATTATTTAATGCTGTTGTGTTATTTTCACATTTTTAATGTGTCCAGCAGCTGTTGGTTCACGGCGCTCATTGGAAACATGACACAGGCTGGATGCCAGCAGTCTTTCCCCAGCAGAGCGCTGTTAGTACGGGCCCGTTCATTAAACACACACACACACACACACACACACACACACGTCCTTCTTTCCTGGGGCCGTTGAGTGAAATCATGCAGGGTGAGGTGATTTGGTTTGTGTTGGCATGAAAGCGGAACGAGACCAGACCAGGCTGCCGCGTTGCGGGTGTAACCGCGTGGCAACAGCTGAAATTTATTATGCACTTATGATATTTTTGTGGGTTTTGTGGTCATTTATCACAAATGTACTTGCCATTTTTTTGTGGTTGGCTTACGCAAATGTTTGTGTTAAGTTTTCAACAACTAAGGATTTATGATTTAATTCTGCTGTGTGGAATCAACTTTAATCAAAGTGTCTGATATTGGTGTTAGTGGCAGATTGTGAGCTTCTAGATGTATTACAGTAATACTCTTACAATGTACGACTGTAAGCTGCACGGGAAGGTTTGATAAGGTTTGTTGTTTAGCTTCTTGGTCTAGATTGTCCTTTTAGGAACTATTTTTCTATGAGAAATGAGAGATAAAAAGTTCCTCTCTTGCATTTTTACATGGTTGGCAGTTTTAAAATAATTGTATATAACTTGGAGTCAGTAAGATTCAATTCTTTTGGAAATAAATTCATACTTTATTTAGCAAGGACACATTTAATTGATCAAAAGTGACAGCAAAGACATTTATAATGTTACAAAAAAACATATTTTTCAAATAAATGCTGTTCTTTTGAACTTTCTGTTAATCAAATAATCCTGAAAAATAAAATGCATCACGGTTTCCACAAAAATATTGGGCAGCACAACTGTTTTCAACATTGATAATAATCAGAAATGTTTATTGAGCAGCAAATCAGCATATTATAATGATTTATTAAGGATCATGTGACACTGAAGACTGGAGTAACGATGCTGAAAATACTGCTTTGATCACAGAAATAAATTACATTTTACAATATATTCACATAGAAAACAGTTATTGTAAATTGTAATAATATTGCGCAATTGTATTTTATTTTTGGTTAAATTAATGCAGCCTTGGTGAGCAGAAGAGCCTACAAAATCCATAATTTGTATTGAAGGAAACTGCACTTATGAACTCATATCATGCTTTAGAGAGTAAACGAATTAATTTAGTCTGAATTAGATATTGAGATGCATGTAGTTTTAACAAACTCAAAGCCTATTTAACCCCCCAAAAATAAATGTTGAAACTTTGTTTTGCTTATTCCTGCTATAATACCGTCAGACTGCTGTTTCTTTTCATTTTGGCCTTGAGACATCATGTCAGAATTCCTCGGGCCCCGGAACCTCCCTCGCTTTGGAATCTGAGGCCCCAGGAGAAATTTGACATCCACACTCCAAAACGTTAGTGGAAGTCCAGAAGACTGTGTCTGACAGACGTCCTCCCTTCTCCACCCCCCCATCCGCCGGAGGAATTCCTGAGCCGCGGCCAGATCTCAGATTGACTCTGGATGGCCAGTGCAGAGATTTGGGCCGTTCCTCAAAGGATGAGCCAAACAAACGCCGAAATACACAGTCACTCGGATCTCTTGTCCTTCTACCAGCTCTTTCTGTCTATACATACACTTTTGTTGGCTACAGGATGTACTGGAATGATGGAATAGAAGATTTCAAAAGTCTATAGATCATTTTTTCACTATAAAGAACTTAAAACGGTTTCATTGACGTTAAAGGAAAAGTTCACCCAAAAATGAGAATTTGCTAAAAATGTACTCACCCTGAGGCCATCCAAGACGTAGATGAGTGTGTTTCTTCATCAGATTTGGAGAAATGTAGCATTACATCACTTGCTCAGCAATGAATGCTCTGCAGTGAATGGGTGCCGTCAGAATGAGAGTCTAAACAGCTGATAAAAACATCACAATAATCCACACCACATCAGTGCATCAGTTAATGTTTGGAGAAGCCAAAAGCTGAAACACATCCATCAAGATATTTTTAACTTCAAACTGTTGCTTCCGGCTAAAGTCCATAATCTATAATAACACTTCCTCCAGTGAACAAGTCAAGTCACCTATATTTATATAGCGCTTTTAACAATACAAACTGTAACAAAGCAACCGATGGATGTCTAGGTGACGAGGTCTTCACTGGAGGTCCACACTGGAGATCTGTCTCTGGAGCTCATCTATGTGTTCTGGTCTCCGCTGATGTTCAGAGCAAGATCTCGCTCAAGTACTGAAGAGCTAAACTATTCAGGACTTTATAAGTAATTAACAAGATTTTTTAATCTATACGATGTTTAATAGGGAGCCCGTTCAGTGTTGACAGAACCGGACTAATGGGGTCATATTTCCTGGTTCTAGTAAGAACTCTCGCTGCTGCATTTTGGACAATCTGTAGATTGTTTATTAAGCGAGCAGAACAACCACTTAATAAATCATTACAATAATCTAACCTTTAGGACATAAACGCATGAATTAACATTTCTGCATTTGACATTGAGAGCATAGGTCTCAGTTTAGATATATTTTTAAGATGAAAAAATGTCTGTCAAAGGAGAGATTGCTATCAAACAGCACACCTAGGTTCCTGACTGATGATGAAGAATCGACAGAGCTGCCATCAAGTGTTAGACAGTGTTCGTGGTTATTACTTGTGTGGTTTTTAGGTCCGATAATTAACACCTCTGTTTTTTTCAGAATTGAGTAGAAGTAGAAGAAATTATTCGTCATCCAGTTTTTTATATCGACTATGCATTCCATAAGTTTCTCAATTTGGTGTGTTTCACCGGGCTGTGAAGAAATATAGAGCTGAGTATCATCAGCATAACAGTGAAAGCTAACCCTGTGTTTCCTGATGATATTTCCCAAGGGTAACATGTAAAGCGTGAAAAGTAACGGCCCTAGTACTGAGCCTTGAGGTACTCCATACTGCACTCACACACACACACACACACACACACATGATATTTCCCAAGGGTAACATGTAAAGCGTGAAAAGTAACGGCCCTAGTACTGAGCCTTGAGGTACTCCATACCGCACTTGTGATCGATATGATACCTCTTCATTCACTGCTACAAATTGATGGCGATCAGATAAGTATGATTTGAACCATGCTAATGCTCTTCCACTAATGCCAACAGAGTTTTCAAGTCTATTCAAAAGAATGTTGTGATCGATCGTGTCGAACGCAGCGCTAAGATCCAGGAGCGCTAATAGAGAGACAAGTCCATCTCCTTTTGTCTCAAAATCCAGCCACATATTTATTTTGAGCTGTTTTTGACTGTAAACGGTGCTTTTGTGATGTTTTTATCAGCTGTTTGGACTCTTATTCTGACGGCACCCATTCACTGCAGAGGATTCATTGCTGAGCAAGTGATGGAATGCTACATTTATCCAAATCTGATGAAGAAACAAACTACATCCAACGTTTCCTGCCATTTATTCCCAACCAATCAGGCTTTAGATCAAACGACAAGCCAGTCATATATAACAATCCTACCTGCACAAAACGCAAACTAAATGATCGTTTGTCACATACAGAACGGTGTTTGTGCTCTCGCTCGCACCTGAGAGCGGTTAGGCAACACTTGAATGAGGAATGTAAATCAGGAACACACTCCCATATTTCATTTCCAGCCAAACGTCCCATCCCTCCCTACTTTTATGGATCAACGTTTTTGTTGCATAGAATAAAAAGCTGCATATGAATGTACTTGCGCCTGCCGCATGCATGGTTTTACATCTGTAGCTGCATGCACTAATGTTTGATAAACAACGAGCATTAATCAGAATGCTTTGACTAAATTAAACACTACTGTCAATATACTTTTCTTATTAGATGTCTAAACATTTACTTGAGTTCTTAAGAGTTCCCAACTGTTTCTCTTTGATCCGCTCCATAATTAGTTTAGCTTGTATTGATCCGTCTCCAGCGCAGTAAAACACATGTGGGACTCAGAGGGCCCGAGGAAGCATCCAGGAGTTGTTCGTCCTCATTTCAGAGAGGCGTCGGAGAGATTTGGTCCCCTAGAGTTTTAGAAAAAGAGACACCGAAGAAACCCGGGCGATTCTGGGCTCAAGTTCTCGAAGAGTGTTGCCTATTAGGAAGAGCAGAGATTCACAAACTTTCTATGTCAGTCGAACCACTTAGACAAAATATTTACTTGAAATTTACTTGAAGTTAATTAGTTGATAATTTAACAACACATTTACATGTTCACTTAGTAGGCATTAGCTAACTGGTGATATAAAATCGATTAGAAACTGTTACCTTATTGCATTTTGGTGTAGAAAGGTACTATCCAGGGCTCAGACAACATCATAACCCACCCTTCCTCTGTGACCCTCATCCTTCTGTGATGTTCTTTTTCTTCTTTCTTCCCGTCTTTTTTTCTTCTCTCCGCTGTGTTGTTGGCTGACCTTGTCAGCTTTGATGAAGTGCTGGCGATCGATACAGAGTTCGCCCGGAGCGTTTTGATTACGGCTTCATCCAGTTTCAGTGCCCTCTCTCTCTCTCTCTCTCTCTCTCTCTCTCTCTCTCTCTCTCTCTCTCTCTCTCTCTCTCTCTCTCTCTCTCTCTCTCTCTCTCCCTCTCTCTCTCTCTCTCTCTCTCTCTCTCTCTCTCTCTCTCTCTCTCTCTCTTTCTCTCTCCCTCTCTCTCTCTCTCTCTCTCTCTCCCTCTCTCTCTCTCTCCTCTCTCTCTCTCTCCCTCTCTCTCTCCTCTCTCCTCTCTCTCTCTCTCTCTCTCTCTCTCTCTCTCTCTCTCTCTCTCTCTCCCTCTCTCTCTCTCTCCTCTCTCTCTCTCTCTCTCTCTCTCTCTCTCTCTCTCTCTCTCTCTCTCTCTCTCTCTCTCTCTCTCTCTCTCTCTCTCTCTCTCTCTCTCTCTCTCTCTGGAGCCTCTTCCCTTTGAAGTTCAGCTGCCTGTTGTTATTTCAGACGGGCATCTTTACTCAGACCCTCATAGTCCTGCAGCTGAGCATGAACATGTGGAGTTGGGATGGGTCTGTCTGTCTGTATATCAGTCTTTCCATCCATCCATCTGTCTTTCATTCCAGCCATCCATCCATCTTTTGTTCCATCCATTCGTCTTTCATTCCAGCCATCCATTCATACATCTATCCATCCATCCATCCATTCGTCTTTCATTACTTCCATCCATCCATCCATCTATCCATCCATTTTTTGTTCCATCCATCCATCCATCTATCCATCCATTTTTTGTTCCATCCATCCATCCATACATCCATCCATTTTTTGTTCCCTCCATTCATTCATCCATCCATCCGTCTTTCATTCCATTCATCCAACTATCATCCATCCATTTTTTTGTTTCACCATCCATGCATCCATCTATCTATCCATCCATCCGTCTTTCATTCCATCCATCCTTTCACCCACCATAAAATGAATGGTATTAAATAAGTGATATTAACACTTATTTGTAATGTTAATGTAAATGTAAATAAGTAGGCTATTCATCTTGTGATCATTAACTCTTGAGTTAAAAACAGTTTTAATATTACTTAAAGACGTTATTTATTAGAATATAAAACTACTCTAGAAATCACACTTCTAGTCTAATCACAAACTCCATATTTACCTTTTGCAGAAGGAACATCTTGCTATTTCTCAAGTTATGTCTGGAACCAATCCAAATTATTGATCAAAGTATGAAATCATGTGTAAGCTGCATTATGACTTGCTATCAGTATAATCTCATACACATGGTGAAACCCGAGTTAAAACCAAACGCAATGGTTGAAGTTGAGACATATAACAGATCTGCTAGATTACGCTTCATATGTTTACGTTTAACGCTTCATCTCTGCGGCGTGCGCAGACGCTTCATGAAATCAATGCAGCTCCTTGTATTATAATGAGCGCGCTCTGATTGGTCGACGGACCGCTGACGTCAGAGCTCCCGTCGCTTGCGCTGAAGCGCTGTAGTGTTTGTTGCGTCGAGTAGACGGAGTGTTTGAATGCGCTCCGTTGTTCTTAACAAATGCGCGACTTAACTCGCTCTTTTCGAAAGGATTAGGGAGTTTTATTGTGATTGAGGAATGTTTTCGGTCTCCGGATACCGAACTGCACGTTTATAGCAGACTTTCAGTTTGTTGACGGAGTTTCGGACGCGGTTGTTTGGATGTTTGTGGAGCTAAAGCTTGTCGAGTTCAGGAGAAGTAAATAACGCGGTTTGCAGAGACTGTTGCTGCTTGAGCTGAGGTTAGACTGAAATGATAATACGACTGATGAAGACATCTGAACATAATATATGAGTAACGTTACATCTGAACCTGACTCCACAAAAGACTCGTTTAAATCAGTGTTGTGTCCTGGGCTCGTGTAATGCGTCTGTGAGGAATGGCAACCTAGGATCTGTCCTAAACTCTGTAAGTTAGTCTTTTCTTTATGATTTACATCGACACGATCTTGTGTGTCCTGTCTGTCTATCTGTAATACTGCATTTTTAATTTCTATTGGGATGTTCCATGAATTACAGTAATTTATTTTAATTAAAGAGTGTTTTTATTTTTTGCTGCTCTTCCTGGTCTTATAATTACGTTAAAAGAAAATTATATACATTGATTTGTTGGCAATATTGCTTTTCTATTCATTACCCCCATTTTTTTAAATAATTTTCTTTAATAATAGTTGTATATGTACACACAGTATATGAAAGTAAGGAATATGTTTAGTTTGCATTATGCCATTGCATTAGATCAACAAAATTATTTTGAAGAATATAGCACAAGCACACTTTAAGCAAAACAGTTGACAATTCAAAGTGGTTTGAAATGATACAATAATACATCTAGTGTTGAAAAAGAAGCTAACCGTACTGTGAAGCATGAGTGTGATTAATGATGAATTGCGTCTGTGGTTCCTCTGCTGGGACACTTGTGTGAACTTGAGGAGAACAGACTTCATGCATCCACTAAAAACACCAGGCGTTGAGACTTCAAACATGCTGAAGTCAATTTAAACATGCAGAGACAGACACTTTATCTAATGCACAGTCATGCATAAGTGTGACTGAAGTGTCCAAATACTTTGAGTATTTAGAAAACGTTTTGAGAAATAATCAGCGCTTTTCAAAATGCTGTAATTTCTTCTTCATCTCAACAGAATGTGTATTTATTTCTCGAAGGCTGTTTATAATTGTTTACACTTCTTATGATCTTCCTCCAGTGCACAGCGTTCAGAACGGATGCACGAGACGCCCAACACATTTCACTGAGCATTCATAGCACTGCACATGTTTTCCCTCCCTTGGGTTTCTCTTTTCAGAAAGCTCTCTCTATCTGCCTGCTTTTTAAATGGATGCGGTTCAACTGCGAACACAACCGGATTTGTTGGTGCTAGAAGGTATTTTGGACGCTGTGTTTACAGGACAGTCAGAGGGGAAACCTGCTCACCTGTGTATCAAATGAGATCTTTCATGATCCCTGGCACTTATTTTAGATGCTCGTTTTTTTGGTCTGGGGTTGGAGACGGTCTTCGGTTTCCATTCGAGTCGTGCAGGTCTCCACCTGTCATGTAAGAACGTGGGTGATTTACTTGACATAAAGAGCTGACCATGGCATCGGTGTGTGTGTGTTTCTGGGCAAACTTCCAGTATCCCAAGCGTGCATTTACCTGAGTAATATGGTTGGATCTTATTTTACTGTGAAAACATTTAATATTCATTCCTCTGCAACAATTTCCTGGCCATAGGGGCTGAAATTCAAGCATGCCATGAAACGTTGACTCCTCTGCTGTCTGTCCAATGTGTTTGAACCTGTTCTTTTCAATCAGACAGCGACTTTGAAATTCGCTTTGTTCACAAAGCCATTCTTCCTGAAATTACACTGTAGGCTTGGTAATCGAGAACCGGTTCTCAGTCTGAAGTGTTTTTTGTTTGTTTAAATACTGCAACCAAATTATTTCCCTGAGGTTCAGGTACGAAAGCAGTTCTTGAACTTGTCCTGAAACTAAGAATACCGTTTATCTTCTCCATTGAGAAAATTATTTGTAGCAGCAGTAACATACAAACATTTAATAAATGCTCCTGGATGAGCCCACATCTAAGTGTGATTTATGTTTTTTATTTATTTTTTTATTTTTTGTCCTTTAAAAAAAGGTAAAATATATTACTATAATTATTTAGTGCTTTCCATATTATGTTAATTTCTGATTTCCTATTATTTTTGTGCTTTAAATCAAATTGTCAAGTTGTAGTTCTTTGAGTTTGTCAGGATAGTTCACGACTTTAAAAACCGATGGAGAAAATAAATTAGAAAATTGCTTTCAGAATCAAGTCTGTCAAAAAGATTTGTGAACAAATGACTCTTAAGTCAAGTCTTTGTTTGAATGAATTTTGAATTTGAATTAAAACGATTCAAAGTGGAACGTTGATGAGTTAATGACAGAATCTTTTTTTATTTAATTGGAATCAACCTGAATTGTCACACTTCTTATTTCCACCAGTTATTTTCATCAAATAAATTTAAAACCATAAATAATTATATTACTTGAATAAACTAAAATAAACTTGTTCATTAAAAAAATATTTTATTTGAGCTAATTGAGTAAAAAAAAATATTAGTAATTTACTTAAACTTGATCCAAAAATAATTACCTGTGATATAATATAAAAGCGGAAAAACCACAGCAAAATAACTAAAACTGTCATTAAAATTAAATATGAATAGAATCTATAAGGGGCTGTTCTTTTACACACAGTGCTGCCCATCTGTGTCGGTTCCAAAACAGTGGACCAATCAGAAGACCCCGGAGGCGGGGCAAGCGTTGCATGCTTTTGTTTACAGTAGCAAGTTGGCATGGCGACGGTTTCATTTGATGGCAACATGCTGGAGAAGGCATTCTACTTAAGATTTTAGACGCAAAAATGCGTCATGTGTGGGTCTAATTCAAGGTGTCAAGGTTTAATTCGTCACATACTCAATTATACAGAATATAGTCAGTAGTGAAATGTAAAAATCAGGGTCCGTTCTGTCCAATGTGTTTGAACCGCTCATTACATCCGAGATCAAATGACCGATCCAAGATGATATCATCGCTAATCAGGATCTGGCTAATTGGGTTCTTGAACGCACCTGCTGTTGATGATTAGTATGGCTGGATTGAGTTATCTGATGGTTTAAAAGGGGCTATGCATCGATACTCGAAACCACGATCAGCAATGTAGCGATTGGCTGGTGGCAAGACAACAGCGTAATGACATCATATCATTAAAAAGTCACCTGACGAAAAACTTGACGACAAGATTTCTGGACTTTTATAAGGAAACAGCCAAACGAACAAACTACATGTTATAATAGATAAATGAAATATGCACTGTTTTTAATTTATTTTAATTGTGTTACATGATTCCCAATTATTTATATTCATGATTTCTAGTATTTTTTGTACAGGCTTTACATTTTTATTTCAATGTAGTAATTAACAATTCATTTAATTTTATCTTTGAAATGGATTTGTTACTTGACAGCATTAATTAAAGTTTCTTAAGGGTCAAAATCAAGTTACCTGCATCTCCTGCGCTCCATTAAGCCACTCCCATAATATCTGTCACCCCTCACATTAATTAACTGTATAGCATGTCTGTAAGACTCTAATACAATTATTTAGTAATTATTTTATGACGACTACATCTTTCAGTGAGTAAAATAGTAGTTTATAGTTTCTATAGTATTATAGATGACACAACATTATTATAATATTTTTAAATGGTTATTATTTTTAACTATTGTCAATGGATCAGTAGGGTACACTTGTAATAAAGTAGCAGTGGCTGGGACATATTTTAAGTATCAAGTCTGCTTAAAAGGATGCGATCTAATCCTGCTTACATGAAATAAGCCTGCTCCCGAGCAGGTTTAAGCTCTGGACCCGTTGCTATGACAGCAACTCCGGGATGAGCAAGAACAATCCAAGATCAAGTGAAATCGTCAACAATCAAATCCAGCTGAGTTAGCGACGTACGAAGAACGGACCCCAGGTCCGCTCAATGGACAGTGCAAAATATGTAACACAACACAAGAGAATAATATTAACAAAATAACACTGGTTTCCACTAGGGCTGCCCCCTCACTGTTAGTCAACCAAAATTGTATTAGTCACATAGTTGCAGAAAAAAAGTGCCGATACAGTAAATCAGGCAGGACATCCAAACGCTCGCCTATCATTCATCAACCTCAACTATCGCTTATCATCGGAAATATGTTAGTAACAGAAGCTTTACATGTCCGCTCAATCTAATGTCTGCGGAGTGTGCAAGCTGAACAGTCGCTCACTGCAGGACAGATGAAGGCTCGATGCGCTCACTTGCTGTTAAAATACTCCCTCATTTTTGCTCATACAGATAAGAGTAATACATCTCTAAAATCTGTAAAGACTGTAACTCACAATAACAACAAAACATTGCGCTTTTGTAAAATAATGTAAGCGAACAGGATGCGCTTTCTTTCGTCTTTGTCTCTGTGAACTTGAGCGTGATCCTCAAAAACTCTGTATACTTGTCTTACAGACATGAAAACAAATCTATAGAGAGTGAAGCGTCAACTTTCAAATGGAAAACAAATATTCTCATATTATGTAATCCATATGAAAGATGCATACAGGCACGTCCACTACTGCAGAGATGATGAGTTAGTGTCACCGACTTCATCTCTTAAGCTGAAAACAAAGAAAGCACTAGTGTATCATACATTATTAAAATGATAATGCATCCCCTTACGGTTTTTCCTGACACATTCATAATCATTACTTCTGCTGGTACGTGCACGGTGACAATCTTTATGTGTGCGCTTGAGCTCTTATTAGGCAATTAAAGGCTCATTGTTATTATGATTGAATTGTTTTATTGATAAACGTGCTATTAGTCGACTAATGCTTTAAATGAATGACTACTAGTCGACCAGAAAAATCTTTAGTTGAGGGCAAACCTAGTTTCCTGTCGGAGTTAGTTTATCTCAAGAGTTAGTTAGTTATCAGTTAGGGGGCGATATGACCAAAATCTTATATCACGATATGACACATTTTATATCACGATAACAATATATATCACAGTATAGTGATTTTTTTTCTTTTAAAATTTTTTTTTTATATTAAAATCTTTAATACTATATCATTTTCATAATCGTTGTCACCGATGTCAATATCAAACTAATACAAGCCTAAAGAGAGAAACTCAACCTCACTGAAGATAAATAAACAGTCCGTGATGAAATAAGGATAAGAAACTAATTACAAGTAATAGAACAAAAACTACAATAAATAAGAAACACTACATACATTGTGTTAATTAATTAGTCTTTACTGTGTTAATTATATCTATGATAGATATAATTAACACGTGTATTATGCATAGATTATATATATATCATTATTTATTCTGATTAAAGTCACAAAAGTGATTTAGTCGAGAGCAGTGAGAGATGTTCTGTGCTGTGATTAACATGAATGAATATTGTAACGCTTCCCCTTTAAGAGCGAAGTCCGGATCAATATAGGAACGCTTCCCCTTTAAGAGTGAAGTCTGGATCTAATACACTGTTACATTGTGTTTCTCTTTCTGCCGTTTACTCTCTCTTAAGACCTAAATCACTGTTATGAGGAAACTTGTAAAGACGGGGATTCTGACGCATATAAGTGTGTTTATGTAATTGTTCAAAGTCGACAAAAAAGAAAAGGCGCTCCTCTCACACAGAAAGAGACGCGCACGCATATAGCTCTGTTGATTGTGTTTCAACGACTTAAAATCGGTTGTTTTAAACTGCAGTGGTTAAAAGCGGCGTGACCGTGCTTACAGATGTAGTTCCTCGTTTAGTAACGAGCTCCTGGTTTTGTGGGTTCTGTCTGTCTCTCGTGCGTGGTGGGCGTATAAAAGATCAGTCACTCAAATGATGAAAAGGTTTTACCGGAAACAATGTATTTTGCGACACCACGATATAAACGATAGAACATAATATGAAACGATAGACTTTTTATTTCGTCCATCCGATATATATCGTCATATCGCACAGCCAGTACATTTAACTGTTATCGGAAACAGCTTGAGTTGGATCTCTGTGCATGAGTGACCCTGACCGTGTGTTTATTTGCAGATTAAGGTCCTGATCAGCTGATCCAGGAAGGATCATGGCCCTGAGCGAGGGCTTCACCACCAGCAATGGCAGATCCTCAACTTCCACAAACGTCATTGAAGAGCCGGAGGATGAGCAGAGCGTGTCTGCGTTCACGCAGCCCAACGAACAGACCCAGCCGACGCGCTCTGGTCAGAACGGCGGACTCCAGCCCAACGGACCCGTGTGTCCGTCTTCACCAGGCTCCTCATCACATGTCACAGACTCTCAAGGGCTGGCTGTGCTTCTGCCCAACGCTCTGCCGCCAGCCTGCTGTGTTTACTGCTCTCCCCGGCAGCCCGTCTGCTGCAACGGGAACCAGCAGGATTGTGCTCTCTTCCAGAGCGCCATGTCGACCGCGGCGCTTCACATGGGCTCGTGCTGCGTTCAAGGCGTGCGCTGTTTCTGCATGCAGCATCACTGGCCTGAGCATCTCCAGAACCAGCCCAACATGGCCACACTGAGGTGAGAGTGTTCTCCACTGCGTGTTGTTGCATAAAAACTAATTACAATCAAACCAAAGTGTATTCAGACACCTTCAACATTTCTCACGTTATCACAGTTTATTAAATGTTAATAAAATATGACTCGACTGTGTCAGAACAAAATCATCTTGATCATGTCAGATAACTTTGATAGAAAGCTATGTAATGAGTGTCAGCTGTTAAATTTAATTACGCAATTAGATATTACCACTTTAGGTCAACCTGTTACCAAGCAATGCTTCATTTTGTTCAGTCTGTGGTGCAAAAAGGTGGCATTAGCAATTAAGCAAAACACTTTTTATTAATCTTCATCTTTCTCAAAAGCTGAAAACCTTTTTTCTCCCATGATTCTTTGAATAGAAAGCTCAAAAGAACAGCGTTTATATGCAATCAAAATCTTTTGTAGTATTATAAATGTCATTGGTCACGATTTAATGCACCCTTGCTGATTGTATGCAATAATTATTTTCTAATTGAACAATTACAATTAGAAACAATTCGTTTATTTGCAAAAACGGATTACTCTATTGTCTCTATTGTTATCGTGTTTTATAGATGGCTGTATGTTTTTGTTATTTTTTACCTAATCAAAATAACCCAACTGTAGTTTGATTGAGATTAATTGGAGTGCACAATGTTTTTAAAAATGGTTAAAAACGGAGTTATGTGTTTTGCTAATGAACTCTTCAAATATTACCTTGCCAACTAAAATATAAGTGCTAAAATACCTAAAACTGAAATAAAAATAAATCAAAGCTAAATAGAAAAATTATATTAAACAATTTAGTTTGACAAGTTTTCGGTCTTGTATGTTATTATCTAAAACAAAATCATAAATTGAAATGTAAATATTGGAAGAAAAACATATTGACGTGTCAGACAGCTGTATTGGTCTGGACTTTAGATCAGCGGTTCTCAATTCCAGTCCTCGCGCCCCCCCGCTCTGCATATTTCGTATGTTATTCTTATCGCTTCAGATGTTTGTTCTATTGGAGCGTAAAGTGCCCTGAAGTGGACATCACAGGATATTCCTCCATGATTCCAGTTCGAGCGAACGATATATATTCCATTCAAAGTGCATTGAAGTGTGCGAGGCGTGAATTAAAATTGTATATATTTACAGAGGTATATGATGTCACACTCGTCCGTGCGTGAAGGCGTCGCGCAGCTCAAATCCATGAATGAATGTTCAGAAATAAAGTAAACTTCAGCGGATTTCCTGCTCAGGGAGTGGGAGCAATGGACCCGTGTAGGGAGCAATGGACCCGTGTAGGGAGCAATGGACCCCGGAGCAATGGACCCCGTGTAGGGAGCAATGGACCCCGTGTAGGGAGCAATGGACCCCGTGTAGAGCAATGGACCCGTGTAGGAGCAATGGACCCGTGTGAGGGAGCAATGGACCCGTGTAGGGGAGCAATGGACCCGATGTAGGGAGCAATGGACCCCGAGTAGGGAGCAATGGACCCCAGTGAGGAGCAATGGACCCCAGTAGGGAGCAATGGACCCTGTGTAGGGAGCATGTCAATCGGAACACAGTTCATGCACGGAGCGCACTTCTAACAAGCTGATTATCTGAATCAGGTGTGTTAACAAGAGAGACATGTTAAATATGGACTGAATTGAGAACCTCTGCTTTAGATAAAGTCAGAGATGAAGAGTTCTTCTGCTCTGTAAATCAGCATCGTTTATGCAGACAGGATCATACCGTATCTGTTTGATCGGTTTCTGCTGGATTAAGTTGATGATAATTGACAGTGACATGACATCAGCGTTTGAACTCCCCTGATCTGAAATATCGTCTCTGTGAGGTTTGCTGAATCTGCTGCGTTCCTCTTCGAGCAGCGGGTGGTTGTGCTGTCACCGTGTTTGACTTTTCTTCTCCGTCATCTGGAAGCACGTGAGAAAGATCCGTGGAGGTTTGCGGCATCATTTCTCCTCCGGATGGAAACGCTCTGGCTCTCTGAAACAGATTTGTAGTTATGCTGTGCATTCATAAATAGGAGCATAGACACATTTTCTATCATACAGAGCAATTATTAATCATTTGTTGTTGTGGTGTGAATCTTTGGGTGGAAAGCGAATCAAATTGATTTGATGTGATTCAGAAACGACTATTTTCAAATGTGGAACAATCTGGTCTAACTCACATTTACATTTATGCATTTAGCAGACGCTTTTATCTAAAGCGACTTACAGTACATTCAGGCTATACATTTTTTGTCCGTACATGTGTTCTCTGGGAATCGAACCCACAACCTTTGAGCTGCTAACGCAATGCTCTAACCACTGAGCCACAGGAACACAGGACTCACACTGAAGTTAGATCTGACTTCAGGTGTAAAGACAAACTAATTAAGATGTTACTTCAAGTAAATACGTTAAATATATACTTACAGGCTACTTGGAATATAACAAAAACTATGACGTGCCGATAACATATTTTAGAGCTGAACACACCTAGCTAAATATTCCACATTTCATTTTTTAAGTTTTTATTTATTTATTTTTTACTCAGGTTTTCTTTCTCCGGATATAAAAAAAAAAGTAATATTTCACATATTTGTTTAGGTTTTCCATAACCCTATGTAAATAAATTAATCATAATATTACTTTATATAATATATTTAAAATTTAGTTTTTACTTATTATTATTGTATGTTTATTTATGAATTTATTTTGACATTTTGTTAAATCATGCAATACATTTTGTAGGTTTATAATCTTTTATAAATTAATTTTATACAATCTTACGCATCTATTATTTATTATCTGTAATATCATCTTTTGCTGTTGAATTGGCCGTATATGGTGCTGGTATGTTGTGTCCTCCTAATAAACATCTCAAGTAGTTTGTCTCTGTCTTAGCTAAGACACATTAGAAGCACTGATATACTTCTGTGAATGCACTTAAAATACAGAACGGAATCGTGAATCGAAGTTGAATCTCATTAATCTGAATCGTTTTGAGTTTTAAAATGTCGCTGAATTGAATTCAAACCCAGTGAATGGATTCGCTGTCCACATAAAGATTCAGGATGATGCGGCTGAGACAGATGGCGGCTGAAGAATGATGGATCGCTTCTGTTGACTGAAAAAGAGGGAGCTGACATGTAGCCATCTGGGGTCATGTCACATGTTTAACCCTTCCCGACACGCTTCATTTACCTGACCAGATCTTGTCTTCTGCGTTTCCCACCCTGATCTAACCAGGTGCAGCACGCAGAGAGTGCCATTTTAGTTTCTGCGCCTCTCAGATGTAAATTAAACATCACATGCATTCTGATTTTGAAGTGATTCACTTTCACTTAGGACAGAAACAATGCTTAACGGGGGAAACTTGTCTTGTCGTGCCTGCGCGAGTCAACAGATGCTTCAGTCAGTTCTTTTCAGGAAGATGTTTGATCAACGTCAAACACAAACTTTGATAAATTTGTCCCGGTGTTTAAAGAATCACATGAAGCTTCCAGTTCTTTGTTGCAGGACAAGCCTGGAAGAGTGAGTGTGTGTGTGTGAGTGAGTGTGTGTGTGTGTGTGTGTGCGCGCGCGTGTGTGTGTGTGTGTGTGAGTGAGTGTGTGTGTGTGTGTGTGCGCGTGTGAGTGTGTGTGTGTGTGTGTGTGTGTGTGTGTGTGTGTGTGTGTGTGTGTGTGTGTGTGTGTGTGTGAGACAGCTGCAAGCCCCGACCAGCCAACAAGCCTTAAAATGATCTTTGTGTTCTCCATTTCAGGGTGTCATTTTGAGAAGCCTTTACGCGTGATCAGAAACAACAACTGTGTAGCTCGCGTCTCTCAACATTCATTCAGTGATTAGAGTGAAATAGAGATGTCAGACTGAGAGAATTCAACACGCTCTACAATAATTTCTCTAAACTAAAACAAGGAAGTCATTAAATATCATTTTGCTAAATAAATACTAGCCAGCTATTCTATTTCTATTTTTACTTATTATTTCTATTTCTATATCAGCAATTTCAATTTTTTATAACTGTTTATTTACCTAAATATTTAGCTATTTTTAAGCCACATTTTTGTAGTGCTTAGAATTTATATGATTAAAATATGATAAATAATAAAATATATACTTTTATTTATTTGTATATATAGTTTTACTATTATTGCTTGGGATTGTTGGACAAGAGAATCATCAGCTTGTGCTTCATGTCTTTTTGTTGTCAAATCTTTACTTTTATAACACAAACGTTAAATGAACACGTACTGGACCGAAGCAGCTTAGTTTTACTTATTATCCATGCATCAATATTTTAAGAAAAATCTATATTTTTGCGCCTCAAATATTATCATCAGGCTTTTAAAGAAGGTTTATTAGTTCATCTTTCAATCATCATTGAATTAAATGTTTTGATAATCAAACTAAGCATTTAAACATCACCTAAGACATATTTAACAATAATAATACATATATTTTACTTAATTATTTGTGTAATATTTATGTTTAGATATATTTGAACACTTTTGAGAGATGGGACAAAACAGTCATCAACATATAAATAATAATAAATGAAATATTTATATAGTTATTTACTTATTTGTATAATGTTTATGCTTGGATGTTTTAGTTCTTGTTATTTTAATTCTTGGAAACTTCTATGCAGATGTTTGTCAAAAGAGAATTGTTTAATTGAATTGGCCAGATTGAACTGATTCACAAAATTGGAATTAAACTCTAAAACCATTTAAATTTAAATTAGAGATGCTAATAAACATCTAATTTAATGCTCTCATGCTCAAAATTAGATGATAAATTACATTGGATTGTTTTTTGGTCCAGCCCTAAGCTACACATTTTCATGTGGTGTTTTTGGAAGTTGACTTCCTCTTAAATGCGTAATAAATGCAGTCATTTGTTTTCTGAATGCGTCGCAGCCCTGGAAAGATTGATACACAAACACACGCAGAACCGCTTGCTTTCCAAACCCCCCCGGTGCTCGTGATCCACCATACCGCCTGTCCGCTTACTTCACTACTTTTGGCAGCTCGGTTGCTTTTTAACACTGGCCAAAGGATGTTTTTTTAACTAAATGGCGCCATAAGCTGTTTTATTCAGTGCGTGTATAAGTCAAAGTTTTTGGGTCTGCTTTTGGACGCAGTCGTGGGCTATTAAGACTTGTTTGAAGAGGTTCTGTACAATGTTATAGGGATCGTTCACCCAAAAATGAAATGTTACTGTTCATTTACTCACAGTCAGGCCATAAGTTGTAGTAATTTTTTTCTTCAGTAAAGCAGATCAGAGACCGTGATCCGCTGTGATTGATAAAATGTAAGTCAATGGCTACCGTCACTTCGAGAGTCAAAAAAGCACACATCAGGCAAGACTAATGAATACCTGTGCCTCCTGACGATATATTGAGGTCTTGTGAAACGGTCCGATTGTCTGTGAAAGAAACTACAACATGTAGTTTACATTACTACATAATGTTATTTACAACATTATCACCTGAGTCCAGAGACGGTCCGGAGTGATGTCCGGTTCACAAATGAATCATTCTTTTGAACCGACTCGTTTTGGTGAACGATATGAACAAGTTCACCAAATCAACAAACTGACTGAAACCGTTTAAAAATATTAATAATATAATTATGAATAGTGACATCATTGCATGGTTATGTAAAAGAACCAGTTCGTTGAAATGAGCTGTCCGAAAGAACCAGTTCTTCATTACAGATAACATTGTAAATAATGTTCAGTTTCTTGCACAGACGGATCGTTTCGCTTCATAAGTTTCACCAGATATGCTTTAATTCTCAAAAACTGGTAGCCGTTGACGTGCATGTTATGAACCTCCAAAGACCACCGTTTCAGCTAAACATCGTATTTACTGTTCTACTCAAGAAAAAAGTTGAGGCAGAGTAAATTAACAGCACATTTAAATGTTTGTGATGTCGTTTTGCATGTAATGCGAGGTCAGAATAGCATGAATAAGAGGTTTGCATGTTGATGTCCCGAGTCTCTTCGTGTATGCCCTGGTCCAGGGTGCGTGAGGAACCCGTGGAGCCGGTGAAGATGCCGGTGAAGATCAAAGCCCACCTGATCCCATAAACCACGCTCAAAGACGCCGAGCAAGCAGGACCCAGTCATAACCTCAAATTAGGCCGATGTCTAGCTTGCTTTTTCTCATTTACTAACCAGATTGAAGCCTGCAGAAGGGTGAGGGAACAGCTGGAGTGTATTAAGTCGATCTGGGACCGCTACAGGTGTAGTTATGATCCTCGTCAAAGAGACGGTCCTTGCAGCAATTGCACTTGAAGGTTTTTAGTCTGCTTCTAATAAATTGTGGCTTTATTTAAAAATATTTAATCAGGGACCATCACAGCATGTGCAGTTGGACCAGGGTCTTCTTGTCAGTGTGTAATATTTGAATGTACGTGTATGTGACATTTACAGAATCAGTGGAAAAGAAAGCATTTGTTGCCTTGTCATATTACACTAGGGGTCGGATGGTTCGTCACGATTCGATTCGATATTGATTCTCATACCCAGCGATACGATATTTGCCGATACCTCAAATTTTTACGATTCGATTCGATATAGGAGTATATCGATCGACAACCATCTATATTTTTATTACCAAAATATATAACATGAACATAAATCTAAAAATGCTGCTATGGGCTCAGTGCTAAACATCTTTTCTACAGATAACCAAATTACAAGCAATCGCAGAAAATAAATACAATAGAAGAAAGACACAAGTTCAGTAAACAGTGCTTTTCAGCTCAGTCTAAAATACATGTTCAGGTACGCTACAGAAATATACATTAAAGAGCCTGTAAATTAATACTTTTTGATGTTACAAAGGTTATTTAGTCAGGAGCAGTGAGCACTTGTATTTTTATGATTTTATGACTTGAATATTAGATTTATTATTAGTTTTCTTTCACTTTAAGAATGAAAGCACAGATTTAATATACTGATACACATGCCTTTTCTTTCTCCACTGTTTACGTTAAGACTTATGTTATGCTTAACCGACTGTTTACAAGGTGCTTTTCGATGTAGTTTTGTCTATGTATTCATCCATGCACAAAAAAGCGGAGGAGAGCTCAATCGCTTCAGATGTGTGCGTGCGCTTCAGATGTGTGTGCGTGCGCGTGCTTCAGATGTGCGCGGGAAACTTCTCACACAGCGCGCGACTGTTACTCCAACAATCCCGAGCGTTTTATATGCTGGCCTTGTGTCTTCGGGCAGTGCTTATATCGAGTCCTGGTACGTGAGATTGAACAAGAATGCACGCGTTGGCGGTAATGCATAGATGGACATTATGTGAAAATGTGGACATTGCCAAAATAAAGATGCCTTTTTACAAATATTGACATTTTACGCGTGGCATCGATACATTGTATCGATATATCGATGAATTGTTACACCCCTATATTACACCTCTGTATGTTTTGCAGTGAGTCTGTACTTTCCTCTGCACTGGAAGCTCCTTAAAACAGTGTTTTTTTTTTTTTTTCAGTTCTGACCCCCCAAACCTTTTAAAAATTCAGAAAGAGCTTTATTATCAAGTATGTTTACACGCACAAGGAATTTGTCTTGATATTTGTTAAAATATTTAAATAAAATTATAATGTATGATGTGAATATTATTGTTAATAGTAAATGCAAATATTAAATAATACTATTGTAATTTTTCACTGTAAAATAAACAAAAAAATATGTAATAATAATAATAACTTGTAGTTTATAACTACTAAATATTAAACAACATAAGAAAAATACTGTTGTAATTTTTCACTGTAAAAGGAACATTTTTAAGAAAAATATAATGCATAACTTATTATTTGTATAATTTTTATTGCTAAATAATTAAGTATTGACCTACATAAGAAATAGTACTATTTACTGTAAAATACAAATTGAGTAAAAATGTAAGAACAACAATGTATTGTTAGTAGAATGTATTATTTTATTACTACTAAATATAAATATTAAACAACATAAGAAATATTACTTAATATTTTACTGTGAAATAAATATTTTAAAAGAAAAATATAGAATTTATTATTACCATTTATTATGGTTGTTGTTATTATATTACTTCTACTAGTACTAACTACTACTATTACTAAATACAAATATAAACAACAGAAGACATTTTACTATTATAATATATTTCACTGTAAAATTAAATATTTTATTTTACAGTACAAAATGTAAAATTGCAATACTAATATTTATGACTGTCTTCATTTTCAAATGATAAACCACAGGGAACAGACTTCTGCGCGCTCGTTACACGTTTGGGAAGATGGTTGGTGAATGTTGCGTTTTCAAATAAACGCATGTTCCACACTCAGATGAGTTTGTGTCGAGCTGAATCATGAGCGGCTCGCGAGTAAATAAACACGTGCAGCGCTTCACTCTCAAAGTCTCGGCTCTCATTCACACTCAAAACCTTCTTTCTACCTCCACCTCTCCAATCACCAGTGTCGGGGGGGTAACGCATTACAAGTAACGCGAGTTACGTAATAATATTACTTTTTTCAAGTAACTAGTAAAGTAATGCATTACTTTTTAATTTACTAGAAAATATCTGAGTTATTTTTCCATTTATTGATGACAGAGCGCCGTGTGAACATGATCTTACTGTAGTAGACTAAATATGAATGTGTATTAATTCATCCCACTCACAAAAAACAGATTCAGTATTCATCAAAATGAATTAAAACAGTGAAATACAAACTCAGAATATGACAAACCTGCAATAATTAAATATGTTAAACAACACAAATATATCTAATCTCATTTTATTAACCGATGTGTTTGCTGATCTTTGATGATCAGTTCAATCATAATAATAATAAACATGACTTTAGATAAACTATCATTGTGTTTTATTGCTGAAGAGTGTTGAACTTCTCCTGTGTTCTTCTGTACAGACGTGATTTACTCGTCCTTCAGTCTGAGGTTTATTCAGGACACTTTTTGGTGTGAAAGCTTTTATATTTGCTATAAATATAACTTCTTGTATTAAAAACAAACAATCAAGCCCTGCTCATATTTAAAAAGTAACGCAAAAGTAACGTAACGCATTACTTTCCATAAAAAGTAACTAAGTAACGTAATTAGTTACTTTTTTAGGGAGTAACTCAACATTGTAACGCATTACTTTTAAAAGTAACTTTCCCCGACACTGTCCATAATGATACTTCCTCTGAAGGTAGAGCTCGTGACGATGCTGTTTTTTCAGCATTGTGTTGCTGAGACTCATGGGAAATACTGTCTGGGATCATGAACATCTCATTTAAAACAGAACCTCTGTTTAAGAGAATCAATCCCAAGCTTTGGTAAAAGAGATGCTTCACAGGATTGTAAAGAGCTGGATGTTGTACACAAACAAAGAGCTGTGCCTGCGGTGTGCTGCTCACTAAAGGAGTTCGGCCCATGTCTAGACATGCTTGATATCAAAGCCGAGCCTCTGTTGCTGTTCACACACTCTGGAGTTGAATGAAATTATTCTTGAGACTTCATTGGTAACGTGCCAGTGATTTATGCAGGTAATTTGACTCATGCATGGTTTCGTTCCAGTATTGGAGCTGATCATGTGATCCACTTTTAGTGGAAAGAGATGAATGAATGTGGTTTTAACTCTAATATAGTAGTATTTATTACTGAAATGTTTTCACTTGCACTGTTTATTATCCATTTCTGGATAAATTGGTTTGGTAATCTAAGACAAGGGTTCTCAAACGTTTCCATTCTGCGACTCACCTAGACGGGTATAATCTGTTTCGAGACCCACCAAAATATTTAAAATTAAAAAAAATATATTGAAATGACTAAGCTTATTCTTAATTAAAAGTGTAATATGGTGGAATTAAGAAAAATAACCATTTTATTTTATAATACAACTAAAATTTCCCAACTAATATTTACGTTTTAATTTCTTCATTTACAGACGTTAATGAGTCTATGAAATATGTCCATAACTGAAACATGCTCATACTGTGCAGCTATACTGTAATCCGCTGTGAGTGTAGTGGTTCTCAAACCATTTACAGTGATGTACCCCTGGGGCAATTAACATTCCTCTGAGTACCCCACTCAGTCACACCTTTGCCATCAAGGGACAATATTTGCCACCTTAAATTGATTAACAGGTGCATGTTTTTACCTTTAGGCAATGTTTTTCTAGCCTTATTAATTGTATGTCATGTTTTATGTCATATTCTTACCATTCCATTAAGTGTAGGCTATTATTAATACAATAAATAAAGCAATAAATGATGGCAAAACGAAGTGATAGCCTACTTGTAGGTTTAAAACTAAAATCGCCAGTAGGTGGCGGTAAGTCAACATCTTAATGAGCGAGGCGTCACCTCATTCATTCATTCATTCAGCCAGGAAGAAAAAGACTGTAGTTATGAATGGATTATTAATCACTGACTCTCCGAGTCGTTCACTAACGAAACACCGACACACCAGTTCTGTTGCGGATTTCATTGGAACTGTTATTATTTTATTGTAAAATATAACAAAACAACTTTAACAATATTTTTTAAATGTAGGTTACATTTAAAATGTAAAATGTTCACTTAATATTACCTTTTTTTTGTTGAACTGTCAATTAAAATCAATGTCACATTTGCAATCGTTTGGATATTCGGTGAAAATTGCTCATATTCTGAACATGAAACAATAACTCGCAGTGTGTTTCTGTATCAACGAGGGTTTCTTAAATCGATCTCAATGTACAGTCCATCAATAGGCTATTTGTTCTTCATGCTATTAAGTGCTACAAATCTACTTTAAAGACACAACGAACAACAGCGCGATTTGCTACAGCAGCATATTTAACGGGCGTCCTGTTATACGCACGCTGCTTCTGTGGATGCAGTCAGTTCTGAACGCAAAAGATGAGGTCATTTGATGTTATTAGACTGTTTACGGCACTCCAATTCTCCTGTTTTTATATTAAAAATGGCATTTGCTTTTAAAAAACAAATGCTCTGTTTTAATGTTACTTTAATTCTAACTTAAAGTAAATCTAAAGATTTGCCTCTTTAGATTTTAATGTATTAAAGTAAAATAAAAAATCCACTTCCGCAGCACCAAAATGTACAGTTGATTTTGAAACATGATTTTTTTTTCTGTCGGTATTGACTGATTTATGGAGTGATATAAAGAAATCCAAAACATATTTGTAAAAACTTGTAAAATCTCAGCAAAAAATTAAACATGGCTTTATCTGGTTTTCTGATTTCTATTCTGGAAAGTTATGCAAATTAGTGCATATAATTTTTTTATAATTTATAATATTCTCTTTTTATATTTAAAACAAGATTTTAACTTGTAATACAAATCAAAATGCAATTTTTTTAAATGTAATTCATCACTGGGGAAGTATGGTTAAATATGACATTAAATTTTACCGTTCATTTGGGGTGTCTTGCCTTAAATCATATTAAAACTTTTATAATGAGTCTTATTTTTTAGAATGATTCTTTTTAGTGAATCAAAACATGTTGAGTTTAAGTATTGTATTGTGAGACTAATCAGTGTAGTTAAAGATACACAGTACATTTTGTTAGATAAATTATACTTTTTTTGTCTGTTTAGTATTGTTATTGACTTCATAATGTGCTAAACAATGATGTTCTGTACATTTTTAAGGCCTTCATTAGACATCCCTTGTCCCGAGACTTTAAGTTGGCGAGTCAGTGTTGCACTTTTTTCTAAAAATGTTAACTTGCTCAACCAGCTGTAGAGAAGGTTCAACTTCTTTTCAGTTTCTCTTTTATTGAATGCATAAAGAAACATTTTTATTCGATTGATTGTATACAAAAACCCATATTTATAATGCATAAATCTACATTTGACACTTTTATCCAAAATGACTTGCATTGCATTCAGTGTGTACATTTATTTTTAATTGGTTCATAGAGAACATTCCCAAGGAATCGAACCCATGATCTTGGCTATTTCTTTTTTCCAATTTTCTTCCTCAAAAAACATTAATAGGAATCCAAACTGGCATCACAATCAATACATTCCTTATGACTCATATTTATATATTCATATTTGAATGTACAAGAACTACTGATGTCCGGCAGAGAGAATTGTGAGTGTAATTGTGTATCAGAGCGTTTGAGCAATAGTAATAGTGATTCTTGTCTTAACGAGCTTCACACAATATCCTTTTGCATTAGCACTTAGCACTTGATTTTAGTGCTTCACTTGGTCATTTATGCCACAGCAGGTGTGTTTTGACCACTTCAAGTTAAATAAAAGTACTGAGAAATCATGTGAAAGGCCTCCGACCTCTCTCTGGAATCACAGTGCATCTCATTATGTTCTGCATTACATGGTTTGTAGTTTAAGCTGTCGCAGGCCAATAGATAATGAAGATGTTTCGTGGACAGCTTGTAACTGTTGACCACAGTGTTGAAATCCAGCCTCCCTGTCTGGAGTCCATATATCCTCGTATGTCAAAGCAAAGAATGCGTAGATATCAGGAGTCGACCTCTAGACCTCTCAGCACTCGCAGATTCAGCGCTCTCCGTTTCCGAGCAGATGCACGTGTGCACGTCATTCACGTGTGCGTTTGGGTTTGTTCTCTGCTGTTGCTGGGATTATTAAAGTAATGCTCAATTAAATGCTTGTAAACATTTGACCTGAAGATTCTACATTAGTCTAATTTCTAAAATGTTTTATATACTGACGAATGTTCTGTTTAAAAAAAAAAAAAAAAAATCAAGGCTGCATTTTTCAGTAAAAACAGTCAAATTGTGAAATATTTGTATAATTTAAAATAGCTATTTTATATGTGAATATATACTAAACTGTAATTTATTTCTGTGATTATAAAGCTTTATTTTCAGCATCATTACTCCAGTCTTCAGTGTCACATGATCTTCAGAAATCATTATAATATACTGATTTATGATCAAGAAACATTCCTGATTATTATCAATGTTGAAAAGTGTGCTGCTTCATATTTTTTTGTGGGAATTGATACATTTAATTTTCAGGATTCTTTGAAAGTTCAAATATTTAACTGAAATAGAAATCTTTTGTAACGTCTTTACTGTCACTTTTGATCTTTGATTATATTCAGTACATATCTAAATATTTCACAGTATTGTTCTTTCTTGGATTTCTCTGAAACAGCGGAGAAAGTCAGGCCTGTGATTATCACATACAGTTTATTTCAGTTGTGAATGTATTAGATTGATGTTTTATATTTTAAGCCTCCATGCTTTTTCCTGCTTCCTCTGACCTTCAACTACCGTTTCACCCCGTCACCACACTCTTGTTTGACCTCACTTCCTCGTGTTTTCTTTATTAATTAACCTCTTCATCCATAAACATGTGTTAGTGAGCCATGCAGAATATGGCATTGACGTGATGTTTTAGAATTGACGTTATTTTCTAAAAACATGACGTGAAAAGATTGAAGAAATACAAAAACTATTTAACAGTAAAGATACTGAACTGCACCAAATATGAGTTTATATCTCGCGATTGTTTATATAAAGTAAAAAAACGACAATGCAACTTCTAATCAAACAATAACTTTGTTCTCACAGTTATGAGTTTATATATCACAGTATTGTACGTTTGTCCTGCAATTCTGAATGAGTTTTACATCTCAGTTCTGTTTGTATGAAATAAAAAAGTCATTGTGAGTTTATATATATCACAATTACGCCTTTTTTCACAGTACTGCGAGTGTATTTTTCTCCGTTCTGAGTTGATATCTCAATTCCATTTCTATTAAATAAAAATGTTAGGGATGCACCGAAATGAAAATTCTTGGCCGAAGCCGAACAAAATGAAACACTGGCCTATTTTGCTATTTTTTTCACTATTGCATTAATTAAATATCCAAAATCTGCTTTACTCTTTTGTCCTGCTTTAAAAAAAAAAATCTTAACACTGACCATTTTTATACGTCCTATCAGACATTATACCAACAAAGCACAATTTAACTTAAAATTCATAAGTTATTAAAATAATATTTTTTGTCCATTTTGAGACCCCCCCCCCCCCTTCTTGAATCAGGCTTGTATTTTTT
>CM050412.1:37289735-37389735 GCA_027564155.1 Gymnocypris eckloni scoliostomus | reverse complement strand
TCGGTATAAAAAAAAAAAAAGGGAGGTTTTTTTTTTTGGTCACATATACAATTATACAGAGTGTAACTAGCAGTGAAATGTGTTCTCTGTATTTGACCCATCCAAGTGGACACACACACACACACACACACACACACACACACACACACACACACACCTGGAGCAGTGGACACACACACACACACACTGTTCACTCAGGAGAAGCTCCAGCACGGCCACCGCATGTAACTTTATACAAGATTCACTCGTTTGAAACACACTAAATTATATTAACATTTACTATAGAACCATTATTTCTCCAATAAACATCTAAATAAATACATCTCTATCTAAATTAATGATTTATTATCTCCGCAAGCGATCAGTTTGAGTATAGTTCTGTGTAAACAGATAAACCGCTGTCAGCAGTTTTCATAATTTAGACAAAAACATTTTAATAATTCTGATAAAACAGTTAAGAAATGCAATAAAATACGATGTTTTGTTTGTTATAGCTTATTTCAATATTCCAGAGAATATTATTCAGTGAATTATTCTTCACTCTTTAGTCTATTAAACAGATTATAAACCTAAAACTGTAGTTTAAAATGAAGTTGATATGACTTCTGTCCTTTATTTTCTCCATTTGAACACATTAGACATTATTTTGCTGATGATGCTTTTTATAAATAAAATGTTTTATTGTTGTAATTTGAAGATAAAATTTGACATGAAAGAATGTTAATTTTCAACAGTTGTTTGTTGTTGTTAAGACGACTGAAAGTGAAGAATGGACTTCACTCTGTTATTTATGTACTTTATAACAGTAAATAAATATCGGTTCTGCATATCAGTTATCGGGTACATAAACGTTCAAATAATCGGTATCGGTTATAAAAAATCTATATCGGTCGATCTCTACAAATATATATATATTTGTTTTAATGATTTTGGTTTTCATGCAGAGCAGTTAAATGCATTGATTTAATTTGTAAATACTCTCCTTATCCTGTGTTTCAGTCACCAAGATGACCGGTGGTCCAAGGATCGTAATGATCGAAAGAAAAGACAAGCGGAGTGGGATTTTAGTAAAGACAGTTTCTTCTGTGATGTACCAGGCGAGTTATATATCCTGAAAAAGTCAATTTAAAATAAATGTTTTCTATTTTATTTTATGTAATTTATTCCTGTGATGGCAAAACTGAATTAGGTGTCTCATTGTATAAATGTTTATAATAAAAAAAATAACAATAAACATTTTAGAGCATTTATTAAGCGTGATTAATGCAGATTTATAAACTATTGCTGGTTTTTTATAATGTTATTATTGATCTATACAACTTTTAATGGTAAAAATCTATATGAACCAAGATTTACCTATAGTGTGTATATATATATATATATATATATATACATGCATACATACATACAGACATATACATACACTAATATATATATATATATATATACACACTTTTATATTTGTATTCTATGCATGTTCTGCTCATAATTTCTAGGACTATTTGACTATTTCTATCGATTTGTGTTTACATTTAGCATTAACATAATTAACTGCTAAAAATTGAGTTTGTGTGCTTTAACAAATGTATTACTTCTGGAATCAATAGCATGCTGGCAAAATTAAGCACAAATGTGTTAAATACATAGAACTACATCCTCTCAAGTGAGACGAGCTGACATTAATAAAATCTGCCACCTAGTGGCTCATGGAGAAAGGCTTCTGGATTTTTGGTTCACTCTTTTAGAAATAAGGATACAAAAGCTTTCACTGGGGCAGTACCCTTTCAGAAGGGATATAGATTTGTACCTTATTTGCCCCTAAAGGTGCATATAAGTACCTTAAAGGTACCTAAAGTGTACATATTAGTAACTTAATGTATCATATGTTTTCCTTTTGAAAAGTTCCCGGCCAAGTGACAGCTTTTGTACCTTTTTGTCTGTGTGTGTGTTTAACCACCAACCGTGTGTCTTTCCACAGGTGACCGCTATTCCCGAATCGTATTTGGATCTGCAGAGGGAAAGAACTTGTGGAATATACAGGCAATACAATCCATGTGCAATTTTGACAATACACGGGTATGTATAATTGCAATGCATATATTGATTATACCATTTGCAGATGCATAGTGGGATGTTGGAAATGGGTGTTTTACTGCTGCTTTTCATGTCTGGTCCATTAGGTTCGCTCCCATCCCCAATACTTGGATCTGTGTCAGCGCACCACTGCTGCCTCATGCTGTCCCAGCTGGACGCTTGGGAACTACATAGCCGTCCTTACTAACAAGTCCTCATGCCAAAAGATCACAGAGCAAGATGTTTCTCACACCCTAAAAATCCTGCGCTCCTGTGCAAAGTATTACCACAATGGCACTCTTGGTCCCGAGTGCTGGGATATGACGACCCGTAAGAAGGACCTCAAGTGTGGCAACGTGCCACGGAAGTGTACAAAATACAACGCCATCTATCAGATTTTTCACTTTTTGGTGGACAAAGACTTTCTGAATCCAAAGAACACGGACTACCTTCCACCTAACCTCAAGTACAGCATGCTCTTCTCCCCGACTGAGAAAGGAGAAACAATGATGAACATTTACTTGGACAACTTTGAGAACTGGAACTCCTCGGATGGGATCACGGCCATCACAGGAATAGAATTTGGCATCAAACACAACTTATTTCAGGACTACCTTCTGACAGATACCATGTATCCCGCAATAGCAATTGTGATCGTGTTGGTAGTCATGTGCATCTACACGAGATCAATGTTCATCACCCTTATGACCATGTTTGCCATTATCAGTTCACTCATCGTCTCGTACTTCTTGTACCGTGTGGTCTTCAACTTTGACTTCTTCCCCTTTATGAACCTCACCGCGCTTATCATACTTGTTGGAATTGGCGCCGATGATGCCTTTGTGCTCTGCGACGTCTGGAACTACACAAAGTTTGACAAACCCAATTCTAAACTTTCTGAAACAGTAAGCGTGACGCTTCAGCATGCGGCGCTTTCAATGTTTGTCACCAGCTTCACCACGGCTGCTGCCTTCTATGCCAACTACGTGAGCAACATCACTGCCATCCGATGCTTTGGTGTGTACGCTGGTACTGCTATCCTGGTTAACTACATACTGATGGTCACCTGGTTGCCAGCTGTGGTGGTCCTACATGAACGGTACCTGGTCAACCTCTTTACATGTTCTCGGTCACAACACCACCAGACGCAGGGTGCTACGCCGTTCTGGACAAGCTTGTGCCAGATGGTCAACAAGTGTCTTTTTAGTATCTCCGAGGCCTCTCGGATATTCTTTGAGAAAGTTTTGCCTTGCATCGTGATCAAGTTGCGCTACTTGTGGCTCTTGTGGTTCCTGGCAATGACGGTGGGTGGTGCCTACGTTGTTTGCGTGAATCCCAAAATGAAACTGCCCTCTCTGGAGCTGTCGGAGTTTCAGGTTTTCCGCTCTTCCCATCCCTTTGAACGCTACGATGCAGAGTACAAAAAACTCTTCATGTTCGAACGGGTCAACCATGGGGAAGACCTCCACATGCCAATCACCATCATTTGGGGAGTTACTCCAGTTGACACTGGAGATCCACTGAACCCCAAAAACAAAGGTAAACTAACACTCGACACAACCTTCAACATTGCGAGTCCTGCAAGTCAGGTATGGATTCTCAACTTCTGCCAGAAGCTTAGGAACCAGAGCTTCGTGTTCCAGTCTGAGGAGCAAGACTTCACCAGCTGCTTCATGGAGACTTTCAAGCAATGGATGGAAAATCAAGACTGTGAAGAAGCGTCCGTCTATCCCTGTTGTAGTCAATCTACATTCCCTTACCGGCAAGACGTCTTTGAGTTGTGCATCAAACGGGCAATTATGGAGCTTGACCGAAGCACCATCTACCACCTTGACAGCAAGACTCCAGGGCCAAGGTTTGACATCAATGACACAATACGAGCAATTGTACTCGAGTTTCAAAGTACCTACCATTTCACTCTGGCATACGAGAAGATGCATCAGTTCTATAGAGAAGTCGATGTTTGGATTCATGAGGAGCTGAGGGATGCACCTGAAGGACTGAGCTACGGATGGTTTGTAAGCAACCTGGAGTTCTACGACCTGCAAGACAGCTTATCAGATGGGACTCTTATCGCTATGGCACTGTCGGTGATAGTGGCTTTCAGTGTAATGCTTCTGACCACCTGGAATATCATCATCAGCCTCTATGCCATCATATCCATCGCCGGATCCATATTTGTCACAGTTGGGTCTCTGGTGCTTTTGGGTTGGGAACTAAATGTTCTTGAATCAGTGACCATCTCAGTTGCTGTAGGCCTCTCTGTGGACTTTGCTGTCCATTATGGAGTGGCATACCGCCTTGCACCAGAACCGGACAGGGAAGGGAAGGTGGTATTCTCCTTGAGCAGAATGGGCTCGGCTATAGCGATGGCAGCACTCACAACCTTTGTAGCTGGTGCGATGATGATGCCATCCACAGTTTTGGCCTACACTCAACTGGGCACGTTTTTGATGCTAATCATGTGTGTTAGTTGGGCATTTGCTACGTTTTTCTTTCAATGCATGTGTCGCTGTTTGGGACCTCAGGGCACCTGTGGACAGATTCCTTTGCCAAAGAAACTCCAGTGCTATGCTTTTTTAGAGAGCACATCTGAAAACCAATCTAATTTGAGTCAAGGTAAACTCGGTGCTTGCTACACAAGCAAGTACCAGATAGATAACGCAAGAAGTGAGGGTCGACACGAAGACTATGAGCTTGAGCCCTTGGCGTTGAATGTCAGGAATGAGGAACAGGGAGCATGTACGCCATTACATAATGGCGTCACTTCTCATCATTCAACCTTGAAAAGCTGCACCGACCCAGGAGAACCCAGTCCTGAGATTGAACATGGCTTACCAGAAACTGAACATCCACATCTTCATCAATGCGCGTACAGTACGAGGTGCACCTGTGAGAACTCCATGCATCAGTATATGAGGGAGCGACAAAGGACTCCTTACCGTCCTTGCAGCAGCCAATGCCCTGCTAAACAGACCAATCACTTACCTGTGGGTCAGAACCTTCAGTCCTCACGGGATACAACGCACACTCCCACTGACTGCTTCGTAAACTGTGGCCACTTCCAACATTGCTCACAGAGCCAAACATCAAGGCCAACCCCTCATAGATGTTTCCCCGGGGGCTACAGCATGCAAGCAGTGCACCTTTTGCATCAGGCCCTGTTGCCCGATACTGCAGTGCATGACGAGTCCCACATAAATGCGTGTGGCCCCAATTCACCTCTACCAGAGAGCCAGAACTTTCCAGCTCACATTCAGTATCCAGATGTGCAGCGCTGCGCTTTACCTGACACAACTCGAGTCTGTTCTGTTAATCATGATAAACAGAAGACAGGGGACCTAGCATTAAATTCCCAGACCCCTCAAAAATTCCATGGAACCATATAAAAACAAAAGCAAATGGCACTTGTGTTATGCTGCAGGACAGTCGTGAGATTCGCGAAGCGATTCCAGTGGTACCGGAAGAAAGTGTCAAATGCAATCG
Source organism: Gymnocypris eckloni scoliostomus (assembly GCA_027564155.1). Lineage (NCBI taxonomy): Eukaryota > Metazoa > Chordata > Actinopteri > Cypriniformes > Cyprinidae > Gymnocypris > Gymnocypris eckloni. The sequence continues at coordinate 37,384,176 of CM050412.1, read as the reverse complement.
GAGTAACAAAGACAACAATGAAAGGGCAGAGCCTGTATCTCCCAAAAAAAATAACTGTTTTAAAAAAACTGTAAAAGCAAGTGCAATTCTGTAGAGTTTCACAAGCCAAAAACCACCGTGCCTACTATTGCCATTCATTCAAAAGCCTCATCTGAGAGTTTATGCTAACATTCAAAATTAGATCGAGATATCAGAACATATTGCCATGTTAAGATTTAGCACAGAAAAGCAACTGGATTGTTTCCTGACAGGAAAGAGTTTCTTGGCATTATGTACATGGGAACTGTGACATGACGTCAAGGAAAACTTTTGTCTGATTTAAGAGGACACTATTTTGACCCAATGGCTTGTATTTATATCTGTTTTAGATGCATTTTTTTAATGTCTGGCCACATGCCATCACTTTTTCATGGGAACAGAAAAACATAATCAGAATTATTTTCCTGCACATTTCATATGAACTTGTATATATTTTACGTGTTGTGTGTTGTGTATGTATTTGAATCATGCACTTTTTCATTGATGCTGATGGGAATGTTTTGCCTATAAAGTTTTTAATACTTCACGTGCAAACTTCAGTAGTTTCTGTGGTGGTGAGTTGAAAGACTAATTGTGCTTTGTTTTAAAGTCGTCTGCTTTTTTCCAGTTTCTCAGATAAAACCACTTTCTCCTGCAGTGTGCAAACATTTACATTAGCCTCAGGACTTCAGGGAAACTGAGTCACTTTATGTGACTTCACACAGAAGAAAATAGTTTTTGTCAAATATACTACATCCAGAATTAAGTATTCTTTTAAGTGTCACGTGTCTTTGACATGTACGGTGTTTCTCTCATCTGAGAAACTAGGATCTGTTATGTTGTTTTTTTAATAGAAAGATAATCACACATTTTAACAAATGTTCTGTGTTATTTGGTAATATTGGGTGTGCCAATAAAGGCAGCGATCTGGCGTAGTAATGAGATTATTAATCATGATTTAAATATATAACATAAAATTTTGTGAGTTTCAAAGAATTGGTGCCAGTTGTAAAAAACATTGTACCCAACATTTGTCCTTTGATTTGTCATTTTTAGCAGTAACCATCTGCTTGATGCCAAAGTTTATTCAAATAACTGAATGCGAAACGGCAATAATTTTAGTATATTATCTTTAAAAGTCACTTTTTATTTAAAAACCAAGTATTGTCCCACATATATTTGGACACGTGAATGATTTATTCAACTTAATGTGCCAAATCCTGAAACGGTATGACCAAAAGTGTACTATTTACATATGTAAAACATTATTTAAAGCAATTACAGTGTTGATGCAGGTATCTGTTCATCTAATTAAAGCTGTATCTGTAATGCCACAGTTCCATTGACTTTTACACCAACTGACTAAGAAGATCATGCTACTGAATATTTTGGATAATACAAAATAACTTTTATATCTATACAGTTCATATGGTGTCAAGCATAGTTAACACACTTCATTATTGTCCAAAAGACAGCAGGTCAAACACAGTAGGATGGATGAGAACAACACCAAGAGCAAAGAAAGGTATGTCCATATGAAGTCCTTCACAGTTACACTGCCGTGTCTGCATGAACATGCGCTGCTTCAGGATTGTTTTCAACCTCCTTGGCATTTGTTTGTTTAACCTTGGTGTTTTTTGGTCTTATTTTATGCAGAAGTTGGTCATAAAACCACTCCAAGTCTTGGCTGTCGTCAGGCCACATAAGGTACCTTCTGTTCTCAATGTAGGATCTCAGTTGTTCGTACTTCAGTAACCTGTACTGTGGTATGTTCCCTACAACCAGCACCAACAGAATGTCTTTAAGTTCCACGAGCATCCTACACTGAGCCAGGGTGAAGGTTTCTAAGCACCAGCCATCCTTCAGGAAACGTTCAGACACCACACAAAGGGTTTTCTGACTGTTCTGGATAGCGTTTCGCATGTTGGTAAGATGGTCCTCCCCGGGTATGAAGTCTCGCTCCTCAAAGCAGCATCGGAGTGTATTCTGCTCTGAGAACTGAGAGTCGAGCCTCTTCAACAGCGCTCTTTCTACCCACTTAATATCACTGGAACTGAAACACAGATACACGTCGTACAAGAATCGATCCGGATCGGGCTCCTGTGGCTTTCCATCCACAAGTTTATCAACAAGTTTTTTGTAAAGCTTGAAGATGTAGCCCCGTCGACGGATGTAAATGATGGCGCTGGCATTGAGAGATATAATCAGTGCAGAACAGAAAATGAAAAGCACAAGCCTCAGTTTCTCAACGCTCCTCTCATCCTCTTCATCCTCACATTGTATGCTGGATCTCACAACCGAAACCATGTACTGGTCCTCAGGACTGGCACATGTCACATCCTCAATGGGGTGGGAAATGGTTACGTTGGTTTGATTAAGCCATGTCTGGAAATCTCTTAGGTTGCAGTCACAATGAAAATCATTGCCCAGCAGGCTGAGGTAGCTGAGGGTGTTAAAGAGATTTGGATCCACTGAATAAATTGAGTTGTATTCTAGATTAAGATATTGTAGACTTTTAGGGAAAATACCATTAGAAAGGTACTTCAAAGAATTGAAGGACAAATCCAAAAAGACCAACGAGGTGAGGTCTTTGAAAACGTCTTTGGGAAGCGACTGCAGTCTGTTGTATCGCAGATAAAGCACTTCTAACTGGTGAAGGTCATTAAATACATTTAGACATTTTCCTTCTAACCAGATAACTTCCAAACCTGCCATTGCAAGATCAAGGATTTGTATTTTTTGCGAAAGCACTTTATGTTTGTCGTCAGGGCAATAAACAAGTCCGTTACCTTGAAAAACGATTTCCTCTATTTGAGGAAATTTCTCTAGTATCGTGTAGAGCTCTGACATGGAAACCATTTTGTTAAACTGCAGGTCGAGGGTTTTGAGGTTTGTGGCAATGTTGAGTACATCTGACGTATACATCATTTTGTTGTCACCCAAGTAGAGTTTCTCTAGGCTCGGTAGGGCTGCAAACCTGTGTCCTTGATGGATAGAATTCCCTGTTAAATTTAGGATGAGTAAATTTGGAAGTCCTTGAAATGACTGATATCCAAGCATCCATATATGATTATATGACAAATCAAGCTCCTCGAGTTTCTCTAGATTTCTAAAAGTTTCTGAATTAATATTTCCCAGGAAGTTTACGGACATGTTTAGCTTCCGTAAATTTGTCATACCCAAAAATGCATTGCTTTCAATCTTGTTGATCTGACTTTGTGCTAATGTAATTTGTTCTAGATCTGCCATATAACTAAATACTGAGTCTGACAGAGAAAAAATGCTTGAATTGGACAGATCCAACGTTTTAATACCACTCGCCTCAAGATCCTTGAATGTGAATTTGTCTGGATCTTTTGAGTTATTACCGGACGATTTGCCCAGGCTGCAAATGTTACTGAAGATTAGACTTTGGATTTTGGCACCAGTGATTGCATTAAATAATCGCTTTGCATTGTTAACTTTAAAGCCGTTTCCAGATAGGTCCAATACGGTTACGGACATGTTCTTAAATGGGTTTCCACACTTGTCCCATCCTAACCAGTCCTCATTCATGTCTTGCAGTGTCACGGAGGCAAGGGCCAGAAGCGTGAAATGTTTACCCTGAAAGCTGAGGAGGTCTTCTTCACAGATGCTCTTCACTTTGTTATAAGACAGATCCAGAACGTGGAGATCTCCTCATATTAAAAAGAAATGAAGCTGGTTGGATTCTGTGAATGTTGTTATATACGTAAAGGCCAGGCATCTCTAGAGACACCAGCGGTTTGAGGACATCACCAGATAAACCCGAATCATCTAAACTTTACTGGTGAGGTGAAGCTCAAGGAAGCTGTTTTATTAATCCGTTAAGCAGCTCGATAATCCGTTAAACGCTCCTGTATCCATTTGCAGCAGGTGGTTGTAGTCTAGCTTAAGTGATGTTAAATTAGAAAGTCTTCTGAATGTATCGTTTCTGATCACAAGTCTCGACGTTTGGCGCATCAGTATGAGGACGTGTAGTCCTTCCAGATGAGTAAACGATGTTTCATGGAGTTTGGCAATGTTCTTTCTTGGGTAAAGTATTCATTTAAAATGAGCCGTTTATGATTGCAATTATGAACACCAAAAAAGGAGGTCATAGTTATGAAATGCAATCCAAGCATAATACAGTTAAGACTAAAACCACAGAACTATATATATATATATATACACACACACGTCAACGTTTGAAGTGGATCAAAGCCTTCATCCAAGTGAACCTAAAACCAAAACTCGTTCTTTAGGACGAACTTTTTTGATCCACTTCAAATGTTGACTGCTGCATATAAATAATACAGACTGTAGCTACTTCTACGTTTGTCTTAGGAATTGTTTGCTTCTAGTTTAAGGTCCTTAGGCTTAGGAGAAAAACAGACGTTTGCATTCTTAAGAGATTTTACTATTAATGATACATGTGCAAGCTTTACTGCAAAGTTCACTAACACTAATAATAACCGATCTATAGTTTAGCGTCTTACCTGTTCGGTCATGAATCCGTAGAGTTACCTTGTTCAGCGGTTTCTGCAGTTATTAATAGTCAAGTTTCAAGAGTTCCGCGCGACGAGTTCCGCCTTCTTCGTTTCATGTGCGTTTCTCAACATTTCTGAAATAGGAAATAACTTTCTTCCCCAGTGACTCCAGTCAAGGGATTCTTAAGTGTGAGGACCAGGAAAGGTTGCTAAAGGCAGGTCGATTTGTTGCTAAAGCTGTGACGTCATTGGATGATGACGTCATTATGCGAAACTGCATCATTGCGTAGAATACACATTGAAGTGACTCAAATCTCAGCAAAGAATATTATTTGAAATATATTAATTTAGATTTGTTTTTAAAATAAACATTGGATTCTTGAAAAGTGACACGTTTTTGATCAATTTAGTTTTATTCGTTCTCCAAATAACTAGTAGCCTAAAACTACACGATTAACAATTAAAATGTTAAGCAGTGAGTTGGAAGTAAGTTAAATGCTACACTCTACAGTGCGACTGCAAATCACAAATCCAACCACTGTGTGCACCAGCGGAGTTTGGCTGGCATCTAATGGGGAAAATAAGGAAAGTCCATAAAATAGGGCACAGTCAGAGGCATCATGCCCATTCAAAGTGTGCACGTGCCCCCTCAGTATTTTGAGCCAAGCTGATTTTGAATGCAGCTTCCAAAAGACAGAAAATAGCCGATTCATATTTTCTATATTTAATACAATCACACTGGCGTGATTAAATCGTTCAAGCGCTTCATATCATCAGCTGCTAAATTCAAATCTGGGTTCGCTTGCTGGTGCTGAGCCAGAGACAGACATGTTTGTACAGCGCTGTGCATTATAACCAATCACACGCGATGCTGTTGAGCTTGTGAATGCAGTAGCCAATCAGAGGCGTTCAGATGAGTCATCGCTAAAATGCCGGTGTTTTCTTCACAGCCTCTCTCTGGCGAATTCTCTCGTCAGAAACAACAACGTGCAAATGTGTGTCTTAATCTGGAAGTAAGATATTAATTTTACAGTGTAAACAGCTCCAGTGATTTTAATGGGAGTTTTAGAGAGTGCTTGAACTAGACTGTCAGTAAACATGTTCTTTGCTCTCTTTCTGTACAATGAAAGTGTTATGATTATAGCCTAACTTACAATGTTAAATTCACATTAAATACAAAAGTCAGTCGTATTAAAAATATGTTATGGCATAACACCATATCTGCTAAATAAGTAAACAGACACATTTTTATGCATAGTTAATAGAGTACATTATTACGTTGAGCATGGCTCACTATTTATAAACTTACATAATCTATAAAGGTGAGAATCAAGATATGTCATGATATAGTTAATGCGTTTTGAAAAGTTTGCAAATAAAAATGAAAATAAATAAATAAAACATAAGTGTTTTGTGGCTGCAGTGTGTCACATGACGCCCCCCAACACGTGCCCCCTAATAATATAATAATGAGTTCTTGACGCCCCTGGGCACAGTGTACTTCATATGTTAATATTAATTAATTTTCTGTATACATTTTTTACCAGCATATTTTAAATGACACAATGCATTTAGACAAACAGACAAGTTTTGATATTCGATCAAAAGTGTAGCTAACTGATGAACAATTATAGGAACAAACTAACAACTAAGGTTTTTCTTAAATTAATAATTATTGTTTTAACGAGTGCAACTTGATTCACATTTGATGTGTGTACTGCTATGCACTGCTTGGTTAAGATGAAAATCAATGCCTTTTTTTTATATGAGTCAATATTCAGAAGTTGCCGAATACATTTGAAAAATAACTACATTTGTTGATTTTGGGAGAAAAGCTGCTAGGGTTGTCTGAAAAGTGGCTAAATCTAGCAGCAAAATGTCTAAGTTAACAACACTGTTTGTGATTGTAAAGTGCAGTATTACTGCGAGTTCAGCTTGCCTGTATATGGTATATAGCCTGTATATAGTATATAGCCTGTATATAAGCGGCAGTATGCTATAGGGGCAGCCCGTGTTATTAAATAACTCATTAAAAGAACAATATCATCTATAAAACCTATTGCAGTCATATTGGATATTTTATCATACTGTATTAATATAATATATCTTCCTGTATTTTGACGATGACTAGAGGAAAAATAGTTAAGTTCAGCATATACATGATTTAATTTAGATGAACATGGTTAAGAATCAAGTCGACAATGATTGGCTGCTAAATCACGCTCCTCGTATCCACATGATGATTTTTTTTTAATTGCTCGAGTATGTACTTTTTAGATATTAAAAACCCTGAATCATAGACCCTGAAACATAACATTGTTTTTTGTTTAATAACTGATTAAATCTGCAATCTGGAGAGAAGATGCCTGCAAAGTGCACCCCTTCAAGGGTAAGAAGTTATCGCACGAGTGCATTCAAAAAAAACTATATATTTAGCTGTCTCTGAACGCTATTTGTTTTTAGATATTGAGTGTTTGTTTTGTTTAGTTATTTAAAAGATTCAAATGATCATTCAACACCATGGAGTAAGATGAGTTAGGCCAGAAAGCAACTATCAAAGCCAACAAAAGAAAACAAGGGTTTATGATTGCATAATCAACCTGACTTCTCAATGAATCTGCGGATATTTTAAGCAACTTCTTACATGTGCACATTGTGTGCAATACACACCCCTCACATTTTTGTATAACATTTTAGAGTGGCCTTTTATTGTGCAATAATCATGCGGTCTAATCACATCTTGATATGACACAGCTGTGAGGTGCATGATTATCTCGTTCACTAACACAGATTTAGACAGATTTGTGAACAATATTTGAGAGACATAGGTCTTTTGTGTTCATAGAAACAGTCTTAGATCTTTGAGTTCAGCTCATGAAAAATGGGATCAAAAACAAGTGTTGCGTTTCTATAATTGTGTTCAGTCTGTGTGTATGTGTATATATATATATATAGATATGAAAATAACACACTGACACTGTTAAAAGATTACAGCAGTATCTCCAGCAGAACTGTGGGTACTAAGTAAGTGTCGTAACAGCAAATGTCTCAGTTTCTGGCCTTAGCTCTCAACAGTAATGGTTTACTCCTCCTCTCTTTCAAAGGGAATTTGAAGGTTATTCTTTGGTCAGCTATGCTTGCACAAGGTGTCACTGAAAGATTGCTTTCCGTACATAAATCACAATGTTAATATTAACCTTTGAAGTGTTGTCTTTTCTTTTTTTCCAGTGTGCCTTATTAAAATGAAGGGATCATAACAGGAAATTATGCCAGATGGCATTTTGAGGTCAACCATGATTCTATTATGATCAGTTTAAAGGAAGACTGTGGAATTAGAGTTCTCTGATTGGGTAATTAATCAGGCGTGTGATTGCTACTATGTTCAAAGTGTTCAGGTCAACAAATAAATGACAGAATTAATCAATTCTGACGATTCTTTGCCAATTTGATTAACAATGTGCAAACCGCTATTACCCAAGAGCATGGGGTCAGATTGCATCACAGTGTTTTCACTATAGCGGCTTCCTTGTTTTTGTCCTTTTGCTTGTATGTAGAAATTAAGGTGAATATCAGAGTCTTTTTTTCCCAGTTAACATTTTTAGATTGTGACATTTATTTACAGATTACGTTTTCATGCATTTATTAAAATTACCAGTAGGTTCACAAACAAATATGTTTATTTATAATATTTCATTATAACTTGTATATTAATACATCGAAATCATGAGAAAATGATACCTAATCAACATCTGCATTATTTGGTTATGATAACAAGCATCTTATGTAATAATAATAAAAAACACACAAAATATATAATCAACACATGTACCATAATTACACGGCTGTGTTTGCATGGACATGTGTTGCGTCATCCTTTGTTTCTTCGGTTTGCTTAACCTCGGTGTCTTTTTTGATTTTATGCAGAAGTTGGTCATAAAACCACTCCTAAGTCTTGGCTGTCGTCAGGCCACATAAGATACCTTCTGTTCTCAATGTAGGATCTCACTTGCTTGTACTTCAGTAACCTGTGCTGTGGTATGTTCCCTACAACCAGCACCAACAGAATGTCTTTAAGATCCACTTGCATCCTTTTTTGTGCCAGACTGAAGGTTTCTAAGCACCAGCCATCCTTCAGGAAACGTTCAGACACCACACAAAGGGTTTTCTGACTGTTCTGGATAGCGTTTCGCATGTTGGTAAGATGGTCCTCCCCGGGTATGAAGTCTCGCTCCTCAAAGCAGCATCGGAGTGTATTCTGCTCTGAGAACTGAGAGTCGAGCTTCTTCAACAGCGCTCTTTCTACCCACTTAATATCACTGGAACTGAAACACAGATACACGTCGTACAAGAATCGATCCGGATCGGGCTCCTGTTGCTTTCCATCCACAAGTTTATCAACAAGTTTTTTGTAAAGCTTGAAGATGTAGCCCCGTCGACGGACGTAAATGATGGCGCTGGCATTGAGAGATATAATCAGTGCAGAACAGAAAATGAAAAGCACAAGCCTCAGTTTCTCAACGCTCCTCTCATCCTCTTCATCCTCACATTGTATGCTGGATCTCACAACCGAAACCATGTACTGGTCCTCAGGACTGGCACATGTCACATCCTCAATGGGGTGGACAATGGTTACGTTGGTTTGATTAAGCCATGTCTGGAAATCTCTTAGGTTGCAGTCACAACGGAACTGGTTTTTCAGCAGGCTGATGTAGCTGAGGGTGTTAAAGAGATTTGGATCTACTGAATAAATAGAGTTGTATTCAAGATTAAGTATCTTAAGACTTTTAGGGAATATTCCATTAGAAAGGTACTTCAAAGAGTTAAAGGACAAATCCAAAAAGACCAACGAGGTGAGGTCTTTGAAAACGTCTTTGGGAAGCGACTGCAGTCCGTTGGAAGCAAGAGAAAGCTGTTCTAACTGCTGAAGATTGTTAAACACATTGAAACATTTTCCTTCTGACCAGATCAGTTGCATTGTTGAAAGATCGAGATTGAGGAGTTGTAGTTTGTCTGAAACCACGTTTTGTCTCTGATTATGACACATCGAAAACATGTTACCTTGTAGAAAGATTTTTTCTATTTGAGGAAATTCCCGTAGTATAGTGTACAAATCTGACAAGTCCTTTAATCTGTTGCGTTCCAGGTCAAGGGTCGTGAGATTTTTAGCAATGTTGGCTACACTAGACAAAGATGAAATTCTGTTCTCACCCAAGTAGAGTTTCTTCAGGTTTGGTAGGGTTGCAAATTGATGAACCGATTCCAGAGCGTTTCCTGTTAGGTTTAAGTTGAGTAAACGTGGGAGTCCCTGAAATGATCGATCTCCAAGCACCCGGATGTGGTTGTAAGACAAATCAAGCACCTCAAGTTTCTCTAGATTCTGAAATGTTTTAGAATCAATTCTACCCAGGAAGTTTGTGGACAGGTTTAGCTTTTGTAGATTAGTCATACCCAAAATGCATTGCTTTCAATAATGTTGATCTCATTTTGTGCCAACGTAATTTGCTCAAGATCTAAAAAATGACTAAATACTGAATTGGACAATGCAAAAATATATGATTGGGACAAATCCAAAATCTTAACACCACTAATCTCAAGACCCTTGAATGTGAATTTGTCGGGATCTGGGAAATTGTTATGAGCAAAAGAACTGCCCATACTGTAACTCTTACTGAGAATGAGACTTTGGATTTTGGTGCCAGTGATTGCATCAAAAAAACGCTTTGCCATGGGAACATTAAAGCCGTTTCCAGATAGGTCCAATACGGTTACGGACATGTTCTTGAATGGGTTTCCACACTTGTCCCATCCTAACCAGTCCTCATTCATGTCTTGCAGTGTCACGGAGGCAAGGGCCAGAAGCGTGAAATGTTTACCCTGAAAGCTGAGGAGGTCTTCTTCACAGATGCTCTTCACTTTGTTATAAGACAGATCCAGAACGTGGAATCTCCTCATATTAAAAAAGAATGAAGCTGGTTGGATTCTGTGAATGTTGTTATATCGTAAGACGAGCATCTCTAGAGACACCAGCGGTTTGAGGACATCACCAGATAAAACCGAATCATCTAAACTGCACTGAGTGAGAGTGAGAAGCTCAAGGTTTGATAATCCGTTAAACGCCCGGTTTCTATTTGCAGGAAGCGGTTGTAGTCTAGTTTAAGTAATATTAGTTTGGTGAGTCTTCTAAATGTGTTGTTTCTGATCACAAGTCCTGGTGTTTGTTGCTCCACTTTAAGGACTTGTAGATCTTCGAGATGAGTAAATGATGTTTCGTTGAGTTCAGCAATGCTGTTTAAACTCAGATCCACATAATTGACATGCGTGGGCAGCTCTGGCACATGATGAAGACCTCGATCTATGCAGAAGGCGGCATAGCCATTAACTGAACACACCATGCACTTCACGACTTCAGTGTTGATGCATAATCCAAAAAGGATCAGTATAAATATATATTCCATTCGGAGAGCTCTGTGGAGAAAACACATGCATTTCAGAATTAAACAGGTTTCGTTTTTTTTGAGACGTTAATGCATATCGTACTCATTGTTTGGTTAACTAGTTCAAAGTTCACTGAGTTAAAGCATTTACCGCATAATCGGATACATGCAGCAATCTGAAAGATCACTGCGAAGTCTTGAACAATAACAGAACAATAATCCCGCGTCTTACCTGGTTCGTTCACTAGGCTAATCCATAATACAATAATGATAAAGTTTCAATAACACAATGTTAAGACTCGTACAGCGTTAAATAAACCACGATCCGTCCTCGCGCTTGAGATCCGCGCGGCGATAATGAGTTCTTCCTCCGTTCTCTCTCTCTCTCTCTTTTCACTTGTGTTTCCCAACATTTCTCAAATAGGAAATCACTTTCTGACTCAATGATTCATTTTCCGGTAAGAAGTTCAAGACTGTAACTCTGGAAAACTACAACCATTTCAGTCCACTGAATAAAATCGGAAGTTAAGTAGCAATATTTGAGCAATAGTACCAATATTTGAATTTTGTCATCTTTTAATAACAAGACGAATCTTTTAATCGTTTATTTATTTACAAAGAAATAAACAGCGTAGACATGATAGTATACATTTGTGCAATACAGGAGTGATCAAGGGTTAGTCAAGTGCCATGACTGCACATTACTCTTGAAGATAGTGTTTCTCGAGAGAGATGATCGAGTATGAGCTACTAACCTAACTGCACTTGAACTAGTTACTGTCCTCTAGATGGGGTCATTTACCAACATTACTCAGAAGACCAGCAGAAACTACTGATCATGTTCAATAATGTTGCCCTGTCTATCTTCATATTCAGACACAGATTGTATAAAGAGAGAGAGGACGAAACAAGAAAGGTTAATGTACATTAAATTTGCTTCGTTATATTAAAATATAACATTTAATCTCTTCAAAAAACAACATTCATTCAGCAATACTGACATTCATGACTTCAAATTGTGCAATGTATGTTTCAGTTTTTCTGATATCGTCTAAACCCAGTATATTTATGTTTACATACAACATCAATTATATTTCCTATTATATATTATTTACATTGCAGTTCGCGGCGTCCGACTTTAAGCGTCTCTTTGTATATATCTGCTCGGTAATGTCTGTTGTGCACAGTGTTTATCAATGATCACCTGTTGAAAATCGAAGATTTCATCCTGGCCTTTGTCCACATCGTAATGGTGCATTTTACTAAACCGTCTCATTAAGCAGTGAGCGAGGCAGACCAGTACAAGAATACAAACGACAATGCAAACCATTATTCCCAATAGACTGCCAGCTGAGATGGACACTGGTTTGTTGGTTGGAGATCTGCTCGTAGGGATAAACATATCAAAAGGCGTTGAGCTGCCTGAACCCTCGAAGTCTTCTCGAATGCACCTGGTGCCGTCTTTAAGCACATATCCTTCATTGCAAGAACAGTTATATCCTCCAGGTGTATTTTCACATTCATGGTCACAGTAGTCACTTAAGCATTCATCTATGTCAAGGCAAGATTGCTCTTCAAGAAGGAAACCATCGGGGCAGTTGCATTGGGCGTTGTTGTTGGGATCACAGTCAGGTGGGCAGGTGTATTCCTCACAGTGCATTTTACATTTGTGCATGTCCTCCGTCGACTGAATAAACCCCTCAAAGCATAGACACTGATAGCTACCTTCAGTGTTGATGCACTCGTGCTCGCAAGGTGCAGACGCGCATTCGTCATCATCAACGCAAACTCCACTTTTAATTTGAAAGCCGGGTTTGCATTCTTCGCAAGACTTGCGATCTGCACCTAATCGAAACCCCGTGCGACACGTGCACGCGGAATGCATCGCCGACTCGCGTGCATGTGTGTGCACATTCAGCGCAAGGGTCATCGTCCTGTTTGTGGCAGGTGACTCCGTTGTTGTCGAGTTTGAATCCAGGCTGACAGCTGCAGGAGTAGCCTTGTCCTTTCTGCTCGCACTTATAATCGCACCCACCACCCCAAACTTCACAACTCCAAGGTGCTTTCAGCCACTCGCCTTCGATGCAAATGTGTCTCGTTCTCAGCGGCTGCAGTGTCCCATTGGTGAATTGAGGAATCTCCTTGAGTTCTTCCTTTGCTGTAAATCCGAAAAGAGTTTGGTATGAGACTGGTGCATCGGTGCTAAGTGGCGGACAGTAATTGGAGTTGTCGTATTCGCACAAATAACCCTCGATTCTGTCATTGCATGGTCTTTCGGTCCATTGGAGAACTTTGTGTGATACCGAAACACACAGTGTAGAACAAACCGTCAAGTTTTTCCAGTTGACGTATTGGGTTTTGTTGTCTCCAGTGACCCATCTGTACCCCTTTAACCCATCGTTTGATTCTGAACAGTGATCGTATTTCAGCCCAAGCCAAAAGTCTCCAAGAGCGCCGTTTAACAACCCACCGAGAACATCGGCCGCTTTTTCGGTGCGCACGGTCATCAGATGTCCTGCTTTCTCTTGACAGACGAGCTGGGCAGCTTCAAAACTCGCACTGTCTACGTGGACGACGAAGCATTTTCCATCCACACAATAGCCGTCATGGATGTTTTCCCCGTGAACCCCCAGAACAACGAGCGCCAGCGCCATTCCTATGATGCGTCTCATCTCTGCGGGCGCGTTATAACGGTCTTACCGAGTTATGGAGGAGTGACCAGCGTGTTGATAGCACGTTCATGACTTCGAGGTGTGCCGTGCCGCATTTATAATGACATCCATGTCTCCAAAAACTAAAGGAAGTTCGTGTTATCTGGCAGAGATCCCGCAGCGTCACTATAACTGTGCCTCTCTCTCTCTCTCTCTCTCTCTCTCTCTCTCTCTCTCTCTCTCTCTCTCTCTCTCTCTCTCTCACACTCTCTCTCTGTCTCTCTCTCTCTCTCTCTCTCTCTCTCTCTCTCTCTCTCTCTCTCTCTCTCTCTCTCTCTCTCTCTCTCTCTCTCTCTCTCTCTCTCTCTCTCTCTCTCTCTCTCTCTCTCTCTCTCTCTCTCTCTCTCTCTCTCTCTCTCTCTCTCTCTCTCTCTCTCTCTCTCTCTCTCTCTCTCTCTCTCTCTCTCTCTCTCTCTCTCTCTCTCTCTCTCTCTCTCTCTCTCTCTCTCTCTCTCTCTCTCTCTCTCTCTCTCTCTCTCTCTCTCTCTCTCTCTCTCTCTCTCTCTCTCTCTCTCTCTCTCTCTCTCTCATCTCTCTCTCTCTCTCTCAAAATAGTTACATCTCTCTCTCTCTCTCTCTCTCTCTTTTCTCTCTCTCTCTCTCTCTCTCTCTGAAATAGACATCTCTCTCTCTTTTTCTCTCTCTCTCTCTCTCTCTCTCAAATTATCTATTTTCTGAAACAATTTAACTCAAAATTGCTAAATTTCACAACGGTAACTAACGCGTGTAATTGGGCTAAATATGTAATTTTGAAATACTATTTTCTTATAAAATACACTACTCAAGTAAACTTTGAGTTTTTTACAGTCCATGTTTGAATTGAAATTGTGTTTGATATTTTGTATTTGTTAGTTTACTTTTTTAATACATTCTATAAATATATATACGGTTACATAATATGCATAATATTTTATGTGAAGCACTTACATTGGGTGTGATATATTATATAAATAACTTTGCCTAAATATACACTCAATTGACTCAAATGTGTGTCCTGATAATTCGTTTTGAGAGGTTCTGAATTAAATTGGGCCCTATGCCGTGTGGATTTTTGCTCAATGTGTTTGGAGACCTGAGTCATGCATAACTTAAATGGCCTTTGCTTTGATTTAGATTTTATGGTTTTATTGTTTTTGATGACTTGGGATTCAAATGCTTTTTGGGGCCACTTAACCATTTCATTTAACTGTAATAATGCTAATAATAATATATTTTTTTTTTTTGAAGCACAATTGAATTTACGTGCATGTTTTGTAATATAAGAGTCGTCATTGCAGTTGTGTAATTTGGGGTTTGTATTGAGCGTGGACGTAACAGTAGCATGATGAATTCACTAAACCTATTCATAGAGACTCTTTTCACCTTTTTCCAAGTGGGCAAAGGGTGGGAACTGCCTCTTAATTCATCAGTATCCTACAGGGCGGTTTAATTGTTCTCAATATCACTGTTTCCATGACTTCAGTGAAACATGGGTGGATAGCGGTGAGTTTATTTAGATTGTGATAGTGCTGAAGGTGTGTGTGTGTGTGTGTGTGTGTGTGTGTGCGCATGATGACTGAGAGAGGAATAACTTCTGGACTGGCATTAGTCAAAGAACAAACGCAGTCACCCTGAACTAGACTTTCTCCTCATTTCCTTTCATAGTCCGTGTCACACCTCAAACAAGCTGTACTTTCATCATGTAGGAAGTTTTCATAGATGTCAGTCTGCATTTTCCCCTCCACAGCAGTCCATGGAAGGAAATCATAAGAAGACTGTTTTATTAGTGACAAAGAATAAAAACACAACGTATCAGACATAACATGGGCGTTATGGCAAAACAAAGAGACCCTGGAGCCTCATGATTAAATCCCGTGCAATAACTATGATTTTGATTAAAGACATTTCTATATTCAGTGTGACTGAATTTCCCAGTTCAGTGATTTTCACGAGATGCTCCTGATCTTATTTAGGAGACCTTCTCATGGCAGGTAATTGGAGAGAATATCCAGAGACCGTCGTTCCGTCTTTTCTATTTTTAATCGGTGAGTTATGCACATTTAAGCACCACTCACATCATCAAAATGTAATCATCTCATCTAATTTAGAAATGTTTCCCAAACGTGCATTAGTAAGTAATATTACTTCTGAAGCAGGGCGCAGTCAAATCCTTCCTGCTCAGGTATTGTCATCGCATGCTTTCTTTCCAGTCATATCCTCAGGAAGAATGGAAGAATGTTCTTCTTTTCTTTTCATGGAGTATGAACCTTTCACACCTAGAAAGAAGCAGTCGAAGCGCTCCAGAAATATAGTTATTATACAACATCCGGATGAAACAATATATGACAATTGATCATGTTAATATTAGCTCCACAGGTTATGTGATGTGCCAGGAAAGGATAGATATTATTAATTATCACAATAACTACCAAAAGTGTTGTAGGCTTGTCTCTAGTGGTCATACTATCAAGATTTCAGTTTTTTATATAATCACAATGATCTATTATATATAATATTCATGCATATAAGCCTTATACTGATTACATTTTAAATTTTCTAAATTAAATACAGTAAAAAAGTAAAACCATCTAATATAATCATAATTTTATATATTATATATATAATATATATATTTTTTTTTAAGAATGGAAAAATGAATGAAAATGTGCTTAATGGTCATCAAAAATGCTCCTGTAAAATGCATAATTCACTTAATACTTAATCTTAAATTTGAGCTGGACATGTTTGGGACGTTCACGTAACTCCAGTCTCTCTTCAGTGACTGTTATACTTTCTGTAAGAGTTACATCATCAGTCCCGTAACGTCTACTAAACCACGAGTAACCAAACACCCAGCTCCAGTTACCTTAACACTGCTCTTTTCAAACAAGCAGCCGATGTGCATTGTACATTTGCTTAAACGTGAAATATGACTAATAAATGAACAGTAATTTGGAGGATTTTCATGGATTCATTTAGCAGATGCTTTTATCCAAAGCAAGACCTCCTCTTGAGACTGAAGCTCTCACCCTGCAGATAAAGCAGTAAAACACATCCTCCCGTGCCTTTCCTTTCCTCGTCTTGTTTTTGTAACCCGTTGACGTCTGACATGGGTTTTATTGTTTTGCTGTTCACAGATGAAAATCTGACGCTCTGTTTCAAAACCTGGTGCGCTGCCTGCGTAAGCAACAACCGCTCTCGATGCAAATGCTGTTCTGAACTCTCAAAATACCTCTTTAATGAATTAGCATGCAAGGTAGCTTCAAATGCACTGAAGATTCAGTGCTTGATCATAAATACACTTATAAATCATCCAATGTTGATATGCATTGATAAAACATTAAGTTACTGCATTTAATTTAGTGTTATGCATATTAGGATATCCCAGCATTCCTCTCACATCTCTGTTGAAATCAAATGCAGACCGAGTTTTATTTTCTTTGTATGGGTCTTTAACTATAAAATATTTGTGGAATGATAGACTTATGAAGAGATGGATGCTTGAAATGTAACTTTTTATTAAAACCTGTTTCTGTTTATGGTTACTTTGATTTATTTGCAATGTTTTAAAGGAAGGTATTTGTTGTTAGTGCCATCATTGGTGGACCGTAGACGAGATGAACAGTGAGTTAATTAATTGCACAAGCGTGAAAGTTCAATGTGACCGAGGTTTGAGTATCTCGATGAGGTGAAAAGTCTCAGTAATATGTTGAAGCAGGTGTTGGACGGACTGTTTGGCTCATAACTATTTCTCTGTGATTATTAGTTCTGAGGTAAAACTATGCGGTCAAACTACACAATGAAGACCGTTAGATCTGCGTAATTCACTCTGAATGCCAAACTTAAGCAGGTTATTGCTCAGTCTGACTCGGACACATTCTTCTGTGATACTGTTTTAACATTAAATGATGGATTGGAGGGATTTTAATTCTTAAGGTGAAATCTCAGTGTAACTGACAGCATAAGATAACACAAAATGAATCTCTCTAAGCTGATTTATTGCTGTGATTTGTTTTACGCTGTAGCTTCTTAGCAGTGGTGATGTTTTCGTGATCATCTCTTGATAATGTGCCAGTTTCAAGCTCAGTGTTTGGTCACTTTTTCTTACAGTCTGTATCTTGCCGTGACTGCTAGATTTAATTCATAAGGTGATATAATCCTGCAGAAGGGAGTAAGAAGATGGACAGAAACATACAATAGTTTCTATAGTTTTACATTCTCTGACTAAAGTGTGTTTTCCTACAGTATGCTGTCACTCAAAAGGTACAGACATTTGTCTTTTTAAAAGGTAAAATGTAATATTTAGGTGCTAGATGTATTTTTATGGTACTAATATGCACTCTTCAGGTGTGTAAATAAGGTACAAAATTGTAATGTTTTCACAGGTACTGTCCCAGTGACAGCTTTACTGAATGGTTACACTAAAAAAAGGGTTTTATTTATTGGCATCAATGGTTCGACGGAGGACCTTTAACATCCATTGAATCGTTCCGTTCCACAAAAGGTTCTTTACAGAGGAGAAAAGGGTTCTTTAGATGATTAAAATGTTCTTCACGCTAAGAAAAATGGTGTCTAAAAAGTGATTTGGTTATTAACAAACATGGTTCGTCTATGGCATTACTGTGAAAAGCCATTTTTGGAACCTTTATTTTCAGAAGTCTACACAAGTCTATTATTTTCTGGTCTTCTAGACCGCTCTTCTCATCTAGACTCGTGATTGGAGGAATCATTCACAAGCACTGTGGATGATGATGATGCACACTGCACTTAAAACACTTCGTGTGAGACGCTTGTTTAGATCACTAACAGTGAGCAATATGATTCTTTAGTAAAAGCATATACAGCTGGCACTCTAACATTCTTCTGCTATTAAATATGACCGTAACTGACCACATTATTTTACCGTTCCCTTCTCAGTAAACAGTGAGGCCTTGACCGGGATAAAGGGAAAACTGCGTGAGCCAGGGAGGTTTTAGAGGACATCCAGTCTGTGCCTGCGTCAATGACGGCACTGAAAAACATCCACCTTATTCACATCCCGGACCAGATGGCAGTAATTCAGCATGCGATATTTTGAAATGTGATATACTTTTGCAAGAGTGTTTTACATTTGCATTGCGTCTTAGAATAATAATTTGCTGAAAAATACTCACCCTCAGGCCAGCCAAGATAAGTTTGTTTCTTCATGGGAACAGATTTGGAGTAATGCAGCATTGCTTTAGTAATGGATGCTCTTTAGTGAATGGGTGCCGTCAGAATGAGACTCCAAAAAGCTGATAAAACATCACAATAATGCACACCTATCTCCAATCCATCAGTTAACATCTGGAGAAGACTAAAGTAAGAATCAAATTCATCATTAAGACGTTTAAACATGTATTAAGATGAGTCCATAATTCATAATAATGCTTCCTCCAGTGGAAAATGTATCTGGTCTGAATCAGGAGAGAAATCTGCACAGATCAAGCACCGTTTACAATCCTACAGTTCAGAACAGCTCTAAACAAACATGCGGCTGGTTTTTGATGTGAGAAACAACAGGAGATGGACTTTTTCACTCGAGGAAGTGTTATTATGGATTATGGACTCATATTTTGAAATGAGAAGTGACTGGTTGAAGTTAAAACGTCTTAATGATGGATTTTGTTTCTTTCGAACATGCAGCTTTTATCTTCTCAAGATGATAACTGATGGACTGGAGTGGTGTGGATTATTGTGATGTTTTTATCAGCTGTTCGGACTCTCATTCTGACGGCACCCATTCACTGCAGAGCATCCATTGGCGAGCAAGAGCATTTCTCCAAATCTGATGAAGAAACAAACTCATCTTCATCTTGGATGGCCTGAGGGTGAGCACATTTTAGCAAATTTTAATTTTTGGGTGAAATATTCATTTAAGCATATTAAATAAACAGTTTCCGATCCTCAAACAAGGCACATATATGACTTAGGAACACTTCAAATATAGAGTATATATTAAATAGAAGTCATATGGTAATGTCATTGTATTTTTTGGAGTTGTACAGATGCGGTCACTACTGTCACTGTAGGGAAAAGAACTGAATGAAGTCTTTTTGTGATCGATGGAAGAAAGCAAGTCGTGTGGGTTTTGAGCAACACGAGGGTGAGTAAATGTGTGAACTGTTCCTTTAAATCCTGAAGCGTTCTGTGTCTTTGGGAAGCGCTCCCCAACTGAGCTGATCGTATCATACATTAGGAAATCAGAATCTCATTAGATGTAGCAGAACTATAACGAAGATCAGGAAGTACGGCTTTAATACTGTGTGCATGACTCAAAAAGGCATTTTTCTGTTAAATGTACCGTAAGTGACTGGATTCCAACAGAAGAATAAAAAACGCTCTAGAATAAAACAGTTCACAATCACACAAGTCTACACTAGTCAAACCTTTGCTCACCAAGGCTACATTTACTGGATGAAAAATACAGTAAAACAGTATTACAACTTAATAACTCTTTTCTATTATAATATATTTGAAAGTGTAATTATCAGCATCATTACTCCAGTCTTCAGTATCACTCGATCCTTCAGAAATCATTCAAAAACATGTACATGGTACCCAGAGCGAGGAAATCCAGTCTGGAAGCCGTCCAGACCTTTGTGTTCATTCACAGACTGTAAATCACACAGAATTGATTGGCATTTTCCTATTTCAACCACATTTGACCCTCTTAAACAGATAGTTCACTCGAAGATGATAATGTCATCATGTTCCTTCTCTCTTGGAATTCAAAAGGAGACTTTTTGAAAGATCTTCATGTCTAGTTTTTGAGGCATAAAGGCCTCATTAGTCATTATACTATGATTGTGACTCTACTGGAAGTGCATCAGACAGCAGACGTTCATGAACTGCTACTACGACATCAAGAAATGTTTGGCAAGCATACTGGTGAAAGTGTTGCTGTAATAGCGTGTGTGTAGTGAGTAACACACACTGACCTCACCGCTGACGGCTTCTCGAGACAAACACACGAGAGCTGGAATCGTTTTAAAGCACTGAACATGTAATGCTTTGATCGTCTGTGTGCGTTTCTACTGAGTTCCCTGCTCAATGCACTTCCCTTCGAAGGGTGTTAATGTAAACGTTAGTCTAAGAAGAACAGTTCTCGGTAATCAAACTGTGTTATTTTAGCATGAACACTGTAAAAACGTATTTACTTAACTTAAAATTCAACATTAGAATAAGTAATAATGTTGCTTCAACTTAACATTATCAAAAATTTAGTTTAGTTAATTTTAGTTTAAGTTGGATATTTAAGTTATCTCAGCAAATGTATAGTTGTTATAACTAAATTGCAGCAACATTGTTTATTAATATTTGAGTTAGTTTAATTTTTTTCAGTTTCATTTAAATTTTAGTTTAAGTCATTTTATGTTTGTCGCTTGTATTAGCTTTCTTTCTTTATATATATATATATAAATACATTTAAATACATTTTATTTCCTGTTTTAATAATTTTAGTTAGTTACCAAGATAACATTTTCATTTTTATGTTTAGTATTTTCATCCAGTATTTTATTTAAGTTTTATTTTTATAATTTTAAATCTAAAACCAAATTTTAATAACATTTATAAAACTATTTTTAATAGCTAGTTAATTATCAATTGATTATATATTTGTGTTATTACAAGTTCTTTTAAATAGATGAATAACAACACTGATCAAAGGTCATATACTGTTATATTAAACATTACTTTACATTTCAACGTTGTCACTTTTTGAATGCATGAACACATTTCATTTATAAATATATAACTATATGGCATTAAACGTATTTATATTTGCAAATACAAATCCACAAATGTATTGGCCTCTCAAACGGAAAACTAAATATATAATCCACCATTTTCCAAAATGAAAAAGAAAGTATTAATTATGGGTCAAGTTCCCATAACTCAGTCCAAGTCAGAATTAATAACCTTTTCTACCATTTCCTGTTTCATAACGCTCACATTTGTGCAGCTTGACATCATTTATTATGACTGAAGGTCAAAAGACTACATTTATCACTGAATATGACAATGATGATCTCAAACAGATATTTCTGCCTGTAGTTCATTGAATAGTGAAAACATCCAGTTTTATTCTGGAAGCAGATATTTCTATTCCAGGATCAGTGCTTTCCAGATCCATATGAAACGTCCAATAAGACCAATAAATAGATGTGATTTTAGCCTACAAGCAATGAAAATCTGATTCGGTTTCCAGTTTATTTGTGTTTTTGTGATGTTTATGTGTGCAAACTATTGTATGGACAAATTATTTTTTTTTTATATCTTATTTTTTGTTTGTCTGCAGAAGGAAAAACTCATACAGGTTTAGAACAACATGACGGTGATTCAATTATGACAGAAATGTATCTTGCTAACAGAAATGTATAAGAATGGACTCTATTTTGAAGTATTAAAAGCAGAATTGTGTAGGGTCTGAATGTGCTTTGATATGGTGCACAATAGTGTTTTTGTTTAAACAAACAAGTTTAACACAAACTCTGGTAATCTCTGATCACACCTGCTTGTATTCTTCCTGTCACCGCTTTTCTTTTAACAAGGATCCCATATAAAAGACTAAACACAGTTTCCCGTTTAAATGCAAAAATATGTGACCCTCTCTGTGAAATCCAG
Source organism: Gymnocypris eckloni scoliostomus (assembly GCA_027564155.1). Classification (NCBI taxonomy): domain Eukaryota; kingdom Metazoa; phylum Chordata; class Actinopteri; order Cypriniformes; family Cyprinidae; genus Gymnocypris; species Gymnocypris eckloni. The sequence continues at coordinate 37,361,901 of CM050412.1, read as the reverse complement.
GCTAAAGTCTAAAAATCTCATTATGAGAAAACAAGCATCAAAGTTTGATTACAAGCATTAATTTCACTATAATATCAAATATTGACATGGCTATACTCATATATAAAGGTTCAATTTTCACAGAATGTTCTTTGACATATAAAGGATGATTTTTTTTTTGTAGAAAAAGCTAATCACACAAAAATGCCTTTAGATGGGTTTTCACAGAGAGGGTCACATTTGTATATCTTGGACCCTGCTTAAATGAGGTTCACCGACATATAAACATTGAGAAATGTATTCAACTCTTTCCCAGCAATGCATGCTCTGCAGTGAATGGGTGCCGTCAGAATGAGAGTGATAAAAACATCACAAGTTTAAATGATGGATTTGTTTGTTTTGTCTTCTCCAGATGTTAACTGATGGACTGGAGTGGTGTGGATTATTGTGATGTTTTTATCAGCTGTTTGGACTCTATTCATTTTTGGGTCTGTTTACTTTGATACACACTTCCACTTACAGCAACTTAAAATAATTATAGATATATAAGTGTATGTGTGTTCTCAGGAAATCAAACCGGTGACCTTGACTTTACCAGCCGAGCCACAGGAACAGCTCAACACAAGACAAACACAATGCTTTCCCCTATAGACGTGTTCGCTGTACTGGACATGTACAATAGAAGAAGTATACGTTCTCAAGCAGGGTTTTCCTGTTTCTTGTTGCCGTTGGAAAGTTGAGGCACTTAAGCTAAAGTGTATTTTTAGTCACCTGTCCTGATCTCGACCTTACAAGCACATCCGTATCGTTTAAAGCTCTTGAAAAGTGACAATAGTTCTCCGTGCTCTTTAGTTGTTGTACAATAACTCTTATGTTTTCTGATCTAATGATGATTTAAGAGCGAGTTTTGATGGTTTTAGATAACTGTAAAGCAGCTGCATGCTCCATTTGACCAAGCCATTGTTTTTAATATGTCTCCTCTGAGAAACAGCACCGACAATCTTTTCATATCTCATCATTTCTCAACGGTGCTGTTAAAGACATGGATGTATTCATGGAAGCTGGTGACAGGGTGCTGATGTGAGCTAAACACAATGTTAACACACAAGCACTGGTGCTCTGGGATTTGTATTGTATTCACATTTAATCAGTGATTTTGGTTTAAATGTTTCTTTTGGTAGAACAGAAACACCAAATCCCTTACTGAAATTCATTATTGAAATATGTATGTCATTTGCAACCCATTTAATTCTTTTTAAGTGACATATTTCCTAGTTATTAATTAGGTATAAACGTGTTTCTGAAAGATGTATTTGGCATTTTCTTGCATGTTTTGAGTATTTCACTTCATCTGCAGATCATTCTGGAAAGTGGAAAAATAAAAACAGATGGAGGTTGACTCTTTATAATGCTGCAATCTGAAATAAATGCTGAACATTTAAGAAACTAATTCGTCCAATAAAACAAAAGCAAGACTTTATGATTGTTACAACATGAAAAGCGTATAAACTTAAGTACTTTAGTGCAGTTCCAGACATTTGGAGATGATGTAAACATGACTTTAACATTTACTAATGATGCACAATTAGTGCACGAGAGAAATGTTTAACATATAGTTGAAGTTTTACAAATCACATAATACTGCTGAAGATAATATCAATGGCATAAAATGACATTTTATCAAATGTGTATTGATATTGGCAACTTGAGTCAATAAACCGTTCAACTAAAATAAGTGATGTAATTTAGAAACCATTTTCATCATCTGATTAATTCCTGATAAAAGTGCAATCTTGTTTTGTAGATAAGACAATCATGAGATGTGCGTACGCTGTAGGACTGAACAAAGTCCTAACTTAAACATTAAACGTTCTACTGATTATCTTCACATGATCATATGTATCAGTGCATCAATTCAATATTGTGTAGTTTAAACTTACATTTCTGCATGAATAATAATAATGTGTTGTAATAAACCTCAAGATCACGATTGTTATATTTCAGATCAGATCTTGTTAAAACGAGCTCAAATGCATTTCTAAAGCTGTGCTTTGTTGAGGATTGGTTTTGTGTCGTGTCATCTCTGTTTTTGGACCAGAAGCTGGCATTTCCTCCGATAGCTGCTTCCTCAATCCATCTTCACGCTGTCACACACAAGGCCTTTTCCAGAGATTTAAGAATTACATTAAAGGTGTATGATTTAGATGATTTAGGCAAAGTTAGACCCATTCACTCCAAGAATGATATTTGCGTCCAGTGTCCTACGCAACGCATTTAATAAATCCTGTGTCTTGCTTCCGGTGTCATCGGCTTCCAGCTATTTATAGCTGCACAAAACAGCTAATTTTGCTGCTTAATATTACAAAATTGGTCTTACCTTATTGTTTTAATGTATTATCTTAATTACGAACATACTTGTTAGCAGTGCAAAACATTTGAGCGGTTTTGTATCCACTAAATAGTATTGAAAATGACTAATATCACAGAATTTAGGATGGATTTGCACATTGGGACGCAGGCTCAGTCGTCATTTTCAGATACCATAAATGAGAAGTGCCATAAACTGAATCCCACATGTCACAAAAAATCAGTGACTTCTCATAAAACGCCATTTTTTCCCGGTGTAAACTCTAAAAATAGTTCAATCCTGAAGTATTTTTCAGTGTAAAACATGTTGAAGATCAGCAGATGGCTGTCCATTCGTTAAATGATGAGCTGTTTCCTCTAAAAAGCTGTTTATTCAGCATGAAGCCTCTCCTCCATTCACTTCTATTCAAACCCCCAAACGTAATGAAAAACATGTCATTTCTACATTAAATCATTTAGTTCAGGCAAGAATAAAAAAGAAGAGTAAATTCAATATTAGTACTCAATTTAAGGTTTTAGAGTTTAAAGTTTGAACTTATAAGTATATTTTACTATTTAAAGATTTTTAAAGTAAATATCAAAGTCATGATCCCATTGTTCCCATCATGCACAATTAATCAGGTTCATTTATTTGCCATTTTCGAGATGCATTTACACTGTTTTGTGACATCTAGAGTTCATTTTTTTACTCCAAATGACCCATTCACACTCAAACACTATTCACTGATCATTGTGTAGCACGTGACAAGTGTTGACGTCTCGGTGTTCTGAATAATTATATCTGATTACACAGATCATATCGTCTGAAGTTGAATATGAAGCTGTTTACTTGATTACTTAATTGATCGTGAATGAATATTATGCATTCATGGCATTAATCAATCCTATGTTGTGCGAGTAAAAGTTATAAATAGTGGCAGAGTGAAATGTAGGCTATACTTGAGTATTGCAGGGTAATTTAAAAAATAATTAAGTTGAAATTACTAATCAAACTCGAACTGGACATGTTAAATTAACTTATTTCCTTTACTAATTTTACTTAAGAAGATTTTACTTAATTCCATACTTAAATATTACATCAAAAATATGCGTGCAAAATAAAAAGAGGTAAATGTTGCTCATAGTTTTTTCTGTGTGTTCTCCTCTCTATTGGCATTAGCCGTTCTAGTGGCTGTATACAAGATAAATAAAGATTCTCCAAGCAGCAGTTTAAGTTTTCTTTGCGCAGAATAGATTCGGATTGGCTTTCTTTTTATCATTCATCAGCTAGAAAATGTTTTCAAAAGTGATGCAACTTTATCGTTCCTCTGTGTCGTTCTTATAGCTGTGGTGTGTGGACAGCTATTCTTTATAACGATTTTTAAATCAATGTCTTTACTGATATGATATCATTACTTCATCATCCTTGATAGGAATGGGAGATTACTAAATGTATTTTCCTGCCGATGAACGATAAAAAGTATTGACAGCCAATCAGAGTTCACCAGCCGTTTAAACAGCAGACAACAACATATAGTGTGCGCTTATATTATATAGAACCCTGGTTTATGGTGTGAACGCTCATAGAGCAGAACTCACACACTTCACCAGTAAATCAGAGAAACTCAAACTATGTCATGTCTGATGACACTCATCTGGATTTGTGTAATGTGACCATCTGCTCTGAGAAGCGAGGGCTTTTCCAAAGAAAACATCAGTTTATTGAGGAAAACATCTGTTAGACTTGGTCTGGAGTTGAAGATGGGTTTTCCAGGATTTATGTGGATTTGTTGACCTTTTTCCTGTTGCTCAACTGGAAAAATCATGGGTTTGATTCTAGCGAGAACATGATTCAGTTTATACATGTATACCTTAAAATTACTTTGGACTCACGATGGCTGCATTCATTTGGTCAAAGATACAGTAAAAACTGTAATCTTGTGAATATATGTGACCCTGGACCACAAAACCAATACAATACACTGTATGGGTCAAAATATTTTATTTTTATTTTATGCCAAAAGTCATTAGGCTATTAAGTAAAGATCATGTTCTGAAGATATTTTATACGTTTTCTACCGTAAATATATCAAAACTAACTTTTTGATTAGTAATATGCATTTCTAAGGACTTTATTTAGACAGCTTTAAATGTGATTTTCTCAATATTTAGATTGTTTTTTTTGCATCCTCAGATTTTCAAACACTATATAGTTTAGAGCAGGGGTCTCCATCCATCCTACAGATTTCAGCTCCAACCCTCAAACACACCTGAAGCAGCTAATCAAAGTCTTCAAGGCTACCTGTTAATTCAGACAGGTGTGTTGGAGCAGGACTGGAACTGAAATCTGCAGGACGGTAGCTCTCCAGGAGCAGGGTTGGAGATCCCTGCTTTAGAGTTTACAAACTATACATTAATGGAAAGTTTATTTATTCAGCTTCCAGATGATGTATAAATCTTAAAATCGAAAAAATTGTCTGGTTTTGTGGTCCAGGGTCACGTATTGTAAAATGTAATTTATTTCAGTGATCAAAGCTGAATTTTCAGCATCATTACTCCAGTCTTCAGTGTCACATGACCCAGTGTCATGTGACGCTATTTAACATCGCTGTAGCTAGAATATGGTGTGGCTAATACATCAAAGTACCGCTATAGTTCTGGTTTAGCAGGCGGTTACTAATGCTTTCAACGGCTATCGCTGGTTTATGGTGTCATAGGACCATTCTATAACATCACTATAGGTTCTGGTGTCACGTGATCCAGTGTCATATGATGATTTGCTGCTCAAGAAACATTTCTGATTGTTATCAATGATGACAAACAGTTGTGCTGCCCAATATTTTTGTGGACTTTTTTTTTTTATTATTAATAGAAAGTTCAAAAGACCAACATTTCTTTTAAATGGAAATATTTAGTTATAAATGCCTTTACTGTCACTTTTGATCAATTTAATGCGTCCTTGCTGAATACAATATAACATCTTTAAACTAGTTGCTGGTTTTTGGTGTACAGCAGCTACACATAAATCACTCAGAAACGAGTAAAGTTAGAGGCTGATGTGTCGCTAATATAACATCGTGTATAGTTCATGGTTTATGGTGTGACGCATATAACATATTCACTCCCCAAAAAATTGTTTAGCACAAGAGATGTGGGACTGATGTTGTGCCAAATGAAAAGAGTCAAATGGTTTTCCAATAACTTGAATATGTTTGTAATGTATTACAGATACTCATCCAGAAGGCTGGCCACACACTATACTGCGTAAGACCATGCCCGAGTTTATGGTGTGACCTAATATAACATCGCTATAGTTCAAAGACCCCAGGACCCAGACCCAGACCCAGACCCAGACCAGAAGAGCCTTTTATAGTCACATGATGTTTATGGTGTGTTCAGATATAAACACAGCCTGTTTTATGGGCTCAGAGAGTCAAGGAGATGCCAGACACACTGTTATTCTCAGTTCTGGTTTATGTGACGCAATATAACATCGCTATAGTTCTGGTTTATGGTATTCAGTTACAACTCTCACAGATCTAAAACTTTCTGGTTTATTGTACAATATAAAAAATCGCTATAGTTCTGGTTTATGGTGTGGACGCTAATATAACATCGCTATAGTTCTGGTTTATGGTGTGTAATTAAACCAAATTCTGTTATTTAATGCTCGTAATGAATAAACAGCTAATATTGCTATAGTTCTGGTTTATGGTGTGACGCTATAATAATTATAGTTCTGGTTTAGATCAATACAATATAACATCAATAGTTCTGGTTTATGGTGTGTAAATTCTATTATAACATCGTTTAAATAAAATCATTATGGTGTGAAAGTATATGTCAACATCGCTATAGTTCTGGTTTATGGTGTGAACACTAATATAACATAATAGTTCTGGTTTTTTATTAACGCTTTATATAACATTTATAATTATGGTGTGAACGCTAATATAACATCGCTATAGTTCTGGTTTATGGTGTGAACGCTAATATATAACATCGCTATAGTTCTGGTTTATGGTGTGAACGCTAATATATAACATCGCTATAGTTCTGGTTTATGGTGTGAACGCTAATATATAACATCGCTATAGTTCTGGTTTATGGTATTGCAATCAGAACTCACACTTTTAAATCAGAGAAACTCAAACAATGTCATGTCTGATGACACTATGTGGATTTGTGTAATGTGACCATCTGCTCAGATTGGGACAAAGAAAACATCAGTTTATTGAGGAAAACATCTGTTAGAATTGGTCTGGAGTTGAAGATGGGTTTTCAGAATATAGTTTTTATCATATACATGTTGACCTTTTTTTATATTACAGAATTACAAATAGCTACTGATTCTAGCGAGAAATAATGATTCAGTTTAAGTGTATACCTTAAATTACTTTACTTCAATTGTGTTTCATTTGGTCAAAGATACAGTAAAAAATGTAATCTTGTATATATGTGACCCTGGCACAAAACCAATACAACACACTGTATAGGTCAAAATAATTTATTTTTCTTTTATGCCAAATCATTCAGGCTATTGTAAAGATCATGTTCCTGAAGATATTTAATAACTTTTCTATTTCGTAAAAATCAGAGACATCGTAATTTTTGATTATTATGCATTGCTAAGGACTTTATTTAGACAGCTTTAAACAGTAAAAAAATTTCATCCTCAGATTTTCAAACAGATAAACTTTAGAGCAGGATGTCCAACCCTGCTGTCGTTAGAGTACCATCTTACAATCAGCTCCAGCCCTCAAACACACCTGGTCATCAACGTCAGGCTACTTCATCACGGTGTGAGCAGGGTTGGAGATACTGCTTTAGAGTTTACAAACTATACATCAATATATGTTTATTTATTCAGCTTCCAGATTGATACCAAATTCTTGACTGGGTTTGAGAACAGGATGTTTGGCCTCTGTAAAATGTAATTTATTTCAGTGATCAAAGCTGAATTTTCAGCATCATTACTCATTCAGTTACGTGTCCCATGTCATGTGGTAGCGTTCGGCTTTAGGCGGTGTATGACATCAAAGTCTGGACATATCATAAGAAAGTTGCGGTTACTATGTTGTTCGATGGTTAACTCGCGGTGCTTTGATGTCATACACTGACCATTCTATACAGCGCCTATCACTCCAGTCTTCAGTGTCACATGATGCTGCTCAAGAAACATTTCTGATTGTTGACCTGATGACAAACAGTTGTGCTGCCCAACATTTTAGTGGACTTTTTTTTTTATTATTAATAGAAAGTTCAAAAGAACAGCATTTATTTGCAATGGAAATATTTTGTTATAAATGCCTTTACTGTCACTTTTGATCAATTCAATGCATCCTTGCTGAATACAAGTATTCATTTCTTTAAACAGTTGCTTTTCGAGGCAGTAAGTATAATCCTCAGGTGTTTTAACGAGTCCATAGAGGCTGATGTGTCGCTGAAATGATAGGAATATAAATGTGATTCTCATGGTTCTTCCATCTCATATACATCGCATGCTATAAATTGTTTAGCAGCAATGTGCTGAAATGTTAAAGAAATGGTTTTCCAATAACTTGATATGTTTGTAATGTTTACAGAAACGCATCCAGAATGCTGATATTAACTCTGATCTATCGTGCCTGACAGAAGTGGCATGGAAAAGACCCTCCAAAGACCTGTTTTGTTTTTTATCTGGTGTCAGGAAACAATAAAAGACATTATCAGTTTTGGAGCCGGCAAGACCATTGTGTCTCATTCCAGTAAACAGAATGTTAATCATAAAAATATTATGGGCTCAGAGAGTCAAGGAGATGCCAGACACACTGTTATTCTTCCCTGAATACTGATTCATTTGATCATAAAATAACACATGCAGTTCTTTAGAATAGAAGTGGTGCTTGATCTCAGTCTAGCAGTTTCACAGTTATTTAATTCATAAACATGCCGTCAGTAAAAGGATCTTTGGCAGAACATCAAGATATTAGGCTGGAAGCATTTACCAAATTGTTCATTGTTTAAGTTCATTTCAATGTGTTTAAAACCAAATTCTGTTAACATAATGCACTGTTACGTAATACAAATAAACAGCTAATATTGGCAAATATGAATAAATACTATAATAATTATATTGCTTGTTAGATCAATACAAAAAATATCAAATTTATATATGCATGTAAATTCTATTCATTTATTGTTTAAATAAAAATCATTACTGGTTCCAAAGTATATGTCAAAAACTGTACTTGGTAAAGTTATGTATTATGTTACACATTTAAAGTAATATAATTGGAGTATTTTTTATTAATTCTAGATTACTTGTAAAGTATTTATCAGATTGAAAACATAGAAGATATAGTTCCACATACAATACAAAGCTGAAAGAAGAATTAGCTTTCATTGTTTGGGTAAAAAAAGTTGAAGAATCCCTGCATGACATGTTAATCTGAAATAACGTGAATTTCTGCATTTTAATGATATTGCAATCAATATTACATTTTAAAGATATTGCAAACTTATATAAACAAATAAGACCTATGTGTAGCTGTACATGTTTTCATAAACGTCAGATTGGGACAAGGATATTTTGTGTTGTAATGTTATACTATATTTCAGAATACTGTAGGCCTAATATTTTCTTATGATATCTTTCAGTCTGTCAACACATTTTTATCATAAACATTGTCTGTCATATGTGTATATTTTTTAATTACACCAAACTATTGTTAGCCAAGAACTTAAATGATTTGAGGTTTTCGTGTTTGCTTACTTTCAACTGCTTCAATTGTGTTTCATTCTAGTTTTATGGTTTAACTTTGTCAATATAAATAATCATTAGAGTGACTTTGGCATCTATAGCTACTGAATCAAAATTTTGCTGACAACTAGTAGCTCCGCTGTAATGGAAACTCATTCAGAGATGTCAAATGATGTAATGAAATGGTGTTAATGCATAACTGTTGTTTCTCAAAACGATTAACATCACATCCTCATATTATTATTTTTAATTATGTTTGTTGTTGTAGTAAATGCAACCAGTGGGATTCTAACCCAAACAGCGCATGCAAACTTTGCCATGTAGTCACGGAATAATGTGGCTTTGACACGTAATCAGACGGATGCTGAACACACCGGTTTTCCTTCACGGTGTCTCTTTTGTCATGTACACGCGGTAAATGTTTCCTTCTGTTTTATCGCACAGTTATAGTTCGAAAGGCTTTTCTGAATGTCTCTGAGTTCTGTGATTTAATTTGAAACAGATGTTTAATATCTGGCAAGACACTGAGATTATTGTGCTCCAAGAAAACCCCACAAGTGACTTTTTATTTAAATATTAATATTTATTAAACTACACTAAAAAAATTAGACTCTCATTTTTTAACATGTCATCAAATACATTGTTGTTTTGATGATTAAATAAACAATAGCTCTGAAACCATGAGATTAATGCCAGAGTTGTCTATAAATGCTCTTGGCTTCTCAAAACAGGACACAATTGCAATAAATAATTAGAATGACTAATATTTGGCACTTTTGGGTTGTAACTGATATAAACATTTTCTATTTTAATGGATTTTGTATATTGCACATATGCATTTATGGCACTTATAATTATTTAAATTATATTAATACTGTGCGCATATTAACATGTCAATACTAAAAATCATAATTGTGAATGTAATATGATATATAAAATGGTGTTTTAATCAAGTCCACATTAATTATGTGAATTAATTATATGACACGCTATAAATGTCCAGCTAAAACTGTGTTTATGCATATACATATATATAATTGCATAATTAATTTTATAAATGCTATTAAATGTGCTTACATTAAATATTAAATGGTTCACAGATATGTTGTGTGTGTGTGTTTACTCCACTTTCAGGATGACCTGATATTATATATGATCTATCGTGTGTGACAGAAGTGTGTATGGAATATATATAGACCTGTTTTGTGTGTGTGTGTGTGTCAGGAAACAATGTATATATCAGTGTGTGTGTGATACTGATATATATGTGTCTCATTCCTGTAAACAGAATGTTAATCATTATTCAGAAAATATTTCACTAACAGAGACAGCCAGCTAAAACATCAAAGTTCACTAAGATGTACAGTCCGATAGACAGAAAAACACATTTGTTGAAGACTTTTGCAGTTTATTACGAGTTATTTAATTCACATGGTCCTGCGGTAGTAAAAGGACCCTTTGGCAGAACAGTATTTGGATAGAAGCCTCATATATCCAGCAACATGATCCATCTTTTAAATTACAGTGTGTTTCAGCACTCATCAGTGATCAAACACATATTCCTCCTTCAAGGATCCTCTCCAGTTCTGTCAGGTTAGTAAACATTGGTGACAAGCAGACTTAGCAGAAAGATGCATAATATTAAATCACAAATAGTACAAAAAACATTATGAAATGTGCTTTATTGCACAACATGCTTTCCATTTTATTAGTTCTGCTTTCTCCCTCAGAAAGCAAGCAAGCAGAAAAATACCACAGAATGAACAAAATTCCCTTTTTTGTACAACTCTGAAAGGTTTTAATGTCATTCTGACCTTTTGTAAAGTATTTAAACGACTGAAAACATAGCTAAAGATCACGTAGTTCCCTTAAAACTAATAAAATCCCAGCTGAAAGAAGAATTAGCTTTGTGTGTGCCGGTCTCAGACAGCTCATTATCATCACATGTCCAGAGACGGTTGACCTGCGCTAAACCCTCACAACCAAATTACACCATTAAAGCATGAGCTTTGTTTTAAGGCCATGCAAATCCTGGGAAGCCTGGCTTATTAATGAGTGTGTTAAAGAAACCTGGTAATCAAAAAACCTCAACAAGACCCTATTTAGTGGTTTAATAGGCGAAACCAGTTCACATATTAGTTATACTGAACCTTGAGTGGACCGCTGCAAGTATTAAGACAATGCATCTGAACTGATCTTTGGGTTCTTCTTACTCTCTCACCAAGGCTCTGTCAAGCTCAGTTTGGCAGTACTTTGAATGTGTAATTCCTTCCATTTAAATATACACTCTTAGGAAAAGTGCAGCAGAAATTCTTTTGTAATTGGCCAGATCTGTGCTTGATTTGTCTTGAGAATGGAGTTCCTTTGACCTTGTGTGCTCATTTGTCAATATAAATAATCAGTCAGAGTTTTAAAAGGACGTCTATAAGATTTGAATCAAACATTTTGCTTCTCTAGTAGCTGCGAAATTAATTAAGTAAAATATACAGGCTTGGTCCATCCTGTATGAATGTTATTTTCTGCTTGGTGTTAATCAGACCTGTTGTCTTTTCTAGGTGACTATGTGTGTGTGTGTGTGTGTGTGTGTTTTAATGATTAACTCACACAAAGTGTAACAATTCTATTGGGTTTCATAGGAGTTCTGTTTTGAAAGATAAATGACCTTAACATATCATCTGATGGGTGTGTGTGTGTCACTGTATATATATATGTGTGTGTGTGTGTGTGTGTATGTGTATATATATATATATGTGGTGTGTGTATACTGTATATATGTGTGTGTGTGTGTGTGTGTGTGTGTGTGGTGTGTGTGTGTGTGTGTGTGTGTGTGTGTGTGTATATACTGTATATATATATATATGTGTGTGTGTGTATACTGTATATATATATGTGTGTGTGTGTGTGTGTGTGTGTGTGTGTGTGTGTGTATACTGTATATATGTGTGTGTGTGTGTGTGTGTGTGTGTGTATACACTGTATATATATATATGTGTGTGTGTGTGTGTGTGTGTGTGTGTGTGATGTGTATATATATATATATATGTGTGTGTGTGTGTGTACTATATATATATATATGTGTGTGTGTGTGTGTGTGTGTGTGTGTGTGTATACTGTATATATATGTGTGTGTGTGTGTGTGTGTGTGTGTGTGTGTGTATGTATATATATGTGTGTATGTGTGTGTGTGTGTGTGTGTGTGTGTGTGTGTGTGTGTGTTATATATGTGTGTGTGTGTGTGTGTGTGTTGTGTGTGTGTGTGTGTGTACTGTATATATATATGTGTGTGTGTGTGTGTGTGTGTGTGTGTGTATACTGTATATATATATATATGTGTGTGTGTGTGTATTCTGTATATATATATATATATATATATATGTGTGTGTGTGTGTGTGTGTGTGTGTGTGTGTGTATATTAATCCATAAATGCGTAATATACATATATAATATAAACATCGAATTCTAAATCACTTTGTATGAATTATATTATAATTTTTTAATCTAAATTATAGTATAATAAATAAAATGGTTTATTTATTGATGAGTGCATTATAGTTTAGCAGACATTACTGACATTATTTATGAAAGTAATAAGTTAAACATATCTTCAGCATGTCGTAAGTGTCGTAGTGTTTTGTTGGAGTGAGGAGGAGCGTGTTCGTGTTCGTGTCGACTGTAAGAACACGTCAGCAGTAAACACCTCCTCATTCTCGCAGCACTTTCTCTTCCTGCTTCCAACTTTACTGCACATGACACTTTATCAGGGTGAGTAGCTGTTGGGTTACAAACAACCACACTTACGACAAAACACCATCCTCTTCCTCATCATCATCTGCTCACGCGCGAGTCGCGTGTTTATCCCGCGCTTTCCGAGGACTAAACTCACTCGTGAACTTCTCTTGACAGAACGATGTCCGTGTTTCACCTGAACGCTCGCTGTGAAAATGCCCGGATCAAGTCCACAACAGACGCTTAACCGCAGCATATGACCCAGAGCTTGTGATTTCTATGGTGCTTTAGCTGTGAAAATGAGATTCCGCTTGTTGAAGAAGAACTTTATAGCGTTCCTCGTTGTGTTAATTGTGTTTATAATGTTGTTTTACACCATACGATGGACTAAAAACGAAACAAACGTGGAGGTGACTGAAAAAGAGATCTCTCAGACTGCTATAATGGTTGAATTTGAGTTCGGGACCATTGAGAATATGAGGAAGTCTGTCTATGACAGCAACTACAGACAGTTCATTCAGAATGGAGACAAGTTTCCATTGGATCCCGAGCTGGTCGTCATCGTGCAAGTTCACAATCGTCCGGCGTACCTCAAAATGCTCATACAGTCCTTGGAAAAAGTCACTGGAATACAAAACACGCTTGTGATATTCAGTCACGACTATTTCTCGGAGGATATTTCCGATATGGTTAAAGGAATCGCCTTTTGCAAGGTCCTCCAGATCTATTTCCCATACAGCATGCAGCTGTATCCCAACGAGTTCCCAGGACAGAGTCCCGAAGATTGTCCGAGAGACATATCGAAGGAGGATGCCATCAAAAAGGGCTGTTTGAATGCAGAGCACCCAGATTCGTACGGACACTACAGGGAAGCGTCCATCACCCAAACCAAACACCATTGGTGGTGGAAGCTGCATTTCGTGTTCGAGCGAGTGAGGGTTCTTCGGGGATACAACGGATATGTTGTCTTCATCGAGGAAGACAACTACCTTCTCCCAGATTTCCATGAATACTTCAAATCCATGGCTGAGCTCAGGAAAACCAAATGCGGGGATTGTGACATCCTCGTCGCAGGCAACCATAACAGTTTATCAGGCTTCCACGAGCTTTCCAGCAAAACAGAGACGGCAGGATGGCTGTCCACCAAGCATAACATAGCAATGGGCATCTCCAGAGAGCTCTACTACAAACTGATGGGATGCAATAATGCATTCTGCACCTATGATGATTATAACTGGGACTGGACCCTGCAGAACTTGTCTGGTACGTGCATCTCCAAACCTCTCAAGGCTTTGGTGGCTCTTGGAAGTCGGGTTCTTCACACGGGAGATTGCGGCCTGCATCAGAAGGAGGATTGCCGGCCGGAAAAGGCTCTGGAGAGGGTGGATGAGGCACTTAAAGAGGCGCAAATGGCTCTATTCCCTCCCGCTTTGACCTTGACGGACCACGGGCCGGTGGAGCATCAGCCTCACATGAAGAACGGAGGATGGGGGGACGTTCGTGACCACACGCTGTGCATCAACTACGCAGCTCGACTCTGAGCTGGACGCTTTCACTTATGACCGTTTAAGTGCCATTCAGAATATCAGGGTTAAATGATGCAGGTTAAAGGTGTTGCTTTCACCAAAAACAGGAACCATGTGAGCTATAATTGTGTGTGTGTTGTGCAAAATGCAGATGAATCTCACGAAAAAATCTAGAAATGTATGTGTTGCAAGAAAATACTGTTTCAGTCTTCTTGAAAATGTTCTGTTTAATTTAGTGTTAGTTGGCATTTCTTAGTAATAATTAGTGAAATTTACTAGAAATGTTAGAGGGAAACTTGTTTCGGTGTATTATTTATAGTTTTCACGCAGGAGATTGCTTGTACATTTCACAAAGAATTACAAAGAATTAAAAATCAAATGTGAAATTATGAGATAAGACTGAAATAGTGTTTTCTTGTGAAACAAACTCTAGTAATCTTACAACTTCAAATTACATTTTTTGCAATGAATTTTATAGTAAAAATTGACTAAATAGATATTTCTAAATCAGCATGTATTAAAGCCAGTACACTTAAAAAATAGTTTTAATAAAACAAATATTATTGGAACACATTTTACTAGAAAATACTAATTTAGTCTTTCTACTTCAAAATGTCACGATTTAAATAGTTTCTTTGTTATTAAATGTGAAATTTAAGAGCAATTTATGAGTAAAAATAGATTCTACACCAATTTTTGGAGTGATAATACCATGATAAAGTAATACTTTACAGTTTATATGATGCATCACTGGCTCTTGGCTTTACGATAATGAGAATTTGTATTTGTGTTAAAAATGTCACATGAATGGTCTTACATTTAGTCATTTGTCTTCATTCAGTCTTGATTAAACTGGCTTCATTTTTAATCACACAGCACAATAATATATGTAAAAAAACACACATTTTATTTTGTGGTGACCTGAATATGTTTCCTGAATATTCCTCCCCGAGACCATGACTTTAGCAGATTTACATAATTTGAAATATTACTGACTCTTGAACATAAGGAAATTGTTCAAGGTGCAAAAACTGCATTTTTACAATTTCTTTACTTATGTTTTTGTAAAAGAATTTCATCACAAATCATAAACCTTCCAGCAAACAACATCCAGACGGGTGTTTGTTGTAAATGACAATAGCTTGAATGCATCATTTCTTCTGTTACTGACGTTTCTTTGTGTGTGTTTTAACATGGGGATATATTTTGGCGGTGTATTTAGATGTGTGAATTTGTGTTTAATGTGCCTTGTAAACATTCTTATATTTGCATATGGCTATTTGCATTTGTGCTTTCCATCCTTTCTAATCCGGGTTTCTTCACAGACAATCATTTGATCATGTCTTTTTTTGACATGTAGCTACTTTGTTGCCTAACATCGTATTTAATTTACATTTACATTTATGCATTTATCCAAAGTGAATTCAGGCTATACATGTGTTGTCAGTATGTGTAATGTAAATGTGATGTAATATGTAAATGTACGTGGAAGACGGGAATGACTGCACAGTATTTTGTATGTAACTTACTCTGTTAATTTCATCAGTTAAACAGGTTTGGCTACAGATGCGATCACTGTGAACTGCAGGCAAGAGTCTATTTATTTTCCCCACCGAGACACTTAAACGTTCCTGGGATGGAAGAATGATATACGTTGACAAATGTTATCAATACAGCCTTGACACGAAGCCAAAGAAACTCACCTTTGTGCTTGGTTTGGAGAATTTGGCAGATACAAAGGTGTTTTTTTTCCAGCTGACCTTCTCTGCATGTTTCCTCTCGGTTTTCTTTCCGTTATATCTTTAGGGAGGAAAAGCTGACACGCTCGAAAGAGTTGCCAAATGTTTTTGTGGAAATGGATCTGAAATGCATTCTTTTATTGTGTTCTGGGTGAATCCTGTGTGTGAGAGATTGCTTGCTCTAGTGATTGTTTTCTTTTGTACGGGTAAGAGAATGAAACAGATACATTTGTTTTCCAAAAACAAATCATAATGCTAGCTCTAAAAGCCATATTCATATTTGTTCTTTAAGCTTCCAGCCAAAGATGCACTGATCACATCGGTGTAATTCTGTTTTCTCTGATTTCATCCATTTATGAATAAGGGGTACTGCTTTTGATGATTTTCTGTTTGTCATTTTAAAACTGAGTTTGTATATAATAAATGGTGTGAATAATATCATTTTTTGTGTGTCTTTAATAAGGTATCTATAATTATGTGCCTGACTTGATTAGATACTGGCAGTGCAGGAAATATAATTTATATGAATTTGATCAATATTTTATCTTGTCAGAAGATGATGTTTTGTGGAAGGAGTTTGTGAATAGCTTATAATCATCTGGTGTCTTTCTATTCTTTAAAGTGAATCATATCCATGATTTTTTCATTTACTTTTTAGTCTAAAGTAACCTATATAGCTAAAGTAACCTATCTAAAGTAACCTATAGGCTAAAGTAACAGCTATATAGCACTAAAAGTAACCTATATAGCTAAAGTAACCTATATAACTAAAGTAACCTATATAGCTAAAGTAACCTATATAGCTAAAGTAACCTATATAACTAAAGTAACCTATATAACTAAAGTAACCTATATAATGTGGCTAAAGTACCTATACGTCCTATATAGCTAAAGTAACCTATATAACTAAAGTAACCTATATAACTAAAGTAACCTATATAACTAAAGTAACCTATATAACTAAAGTAACCTATATAACTAAATTAACCTAAATAGCTAAAGTAACCTATATAACTAAAGTAACCTATATAACTAAAGTAACCTATATAACTAAATTAACCTAAATAACTAAAGTAACCTATATAGCTAAATTAACCTATATAACTAAATTAACCTAAATAGCTAAATTAACCTATATAACTAAAGTAACCTAAATAGCTAAAGTAACCTATATAACTAAATTAACCTAAATAGCTAAAGTAACCTATATAACTAAAGTAACCTATATAACTAAAGTAACTTATAATCAACCAAGTAACATGTTTTACTGTAGAATGTTTACATTATTTTGGGTTGAAAGTACTAACATTTTACATGCACAAACAAAACTTAGTCTGTATTTACCACTATTAATAGCCTATGGATTATAATAATTATAAATATACATATATATTTGTACGTCAGTACAATAAATATTCACTTATTTGAATTCATTTTTCATTTGAATTGAAAGATTTATAGTTTACTTCATAATAAGCAGGCTCTGTTTTCTCGCTCTGCTACTGTTTGTCTAACGGAAAGCTCTGTTCAGATAAGATAACCTTTATTTGTTTACATTCAAGAGAGGTTTAAAGAGCCACACTTACTCTGAAAGGAAGATTTTACTTTATATTTGCATCAAGATCATAACCGTAAGGAAATAATGATAGGATATGAGGACCAAAAGTAATATTTTTGGGTATTATATTGAAAGAATCTAGCAAAAAGGTCTTAAGTGAATATCGTGAATCTGGGTCACTAGGGGTCGCCAAATATAGGCTACTTTAAACCACTCACGATAGAAATATATTTTGGGGTATATATGAAATGGTAATTGAGACACCGAGTGAATACAATAAAGCAAAACACAAAATACTTACAGATGTAGATTAGCAAAAAGCATGACGCAGCTATTGAAAATGACTGCGATGGTTTTGCTAATTCGTCAGATAACGTTAGGTCTAATTGTTTTTTTTTTTTGTATTGAATATTTTAAATTAAATAGCTATTTACTGATATGTATTGTTATTATTATTAAGTAAATTACTGTTAAGAATGCTGCTGAAACGGCGCGTTACGTGTATCACGTGATACATGTTACTTTTCTCAGCGTTGATCAGGATGACACAATCACAGGCGTTTGTGCTTAATACGATGAGGGTTTTAAAAATAATTTTATTGAAATTGCTGCCCTCGTTTACGCTTCTAAGGCAGGTAATAACCTTTAAAATGTACAACTTTTAAAACATACTGTTTTTAGTGTAAAAGTGTTTTCATTAAGACAAAAAACGTCTTTGCATTTAAATGCCGCTCAACGAAGAATCCGGTTCTCTGAGCCTCCAACTGCCCTCCAGCGGAGAAGCACTAACTGTCAGAGTCAAAGCCTCTATAGTGCGCTCAGCCAATTATCTTCTATCCCTGAACCCCAGCAGCCAATCAGAGACTCCGCTGGGCGCCATGTGACGCGTGCAGGAGCGTAGAGTGGAAGCGCTGTGTTCTTCTGAAAAACTCTTGTGCAGCTTCATGGCGGTATGTGTCGGACAACACACAATAAAAACAATATAACTTCTCGCGAATTAATGGCGAAGAAATGATGGAAAAGACTGAAGAGCCTCCTTCCTTAAACACTGAGGAAGAGGGTTCTGAAAAAGACCAAATCTGGTGTTTACAGCGTGTGGGGAAGGACCGTGACTGGCTGCATCTGTTCGAGGGCTCAGAGGTGCATGTTTGCTGAATAAACCTCATCTATTTATGTGTTTATTATATTCAGAGACTCAATTTGACATGAGGCAAAATTAAGCGCTGTGTGGTGTTGTTTAACTGAAAGTTGAGACCGATTTATTCCAAATCAAAACAACATTGGCCTGCGTTAATGTTGGAGTCAAAGCAAAACTTTATATTCTTATCTTCATTGCTTTTCTGAGTTATATTTTTCGTATTTAATTTGTTATTATTAGCATAAGCACTCAAGTCTATTATGTAAACGTGCCAGATTTAGCCATTCAGGCTGGTTTTCATCTACAGTCCTTATGTGTCAGCTATGTGCATTTTAACTAATACTGAATATAAATGTGAAAGATTTGGGATTTACAATTTAAGAAATAAAAGTGTTTCTCATAGGTTAATAACTTAAAATATGTATAAATTTTATTTGATTGATTTCATGATCTAAATAGGCCCACGTGATTGTTTATTCTGTCTCTTTCTATTCAGGTTTCTGTTGGTCGTGGTCTAAATGTGACCCATCAGATTCTGTCGACCAGCTGTCCACTGATGATATCCAGAATTCACTGTTTGTTCAAGAAAAATGACGATGGAGAGTGGACAGTGACGGATAATAAGGTGTAGTATCTGTCTGTTGATCTATTAGGCTGTCTCTCAGTCTTTCTATCTATGGGATAGAGATAGATCAATTATTTGATCGATTGCCCACTGACAAAGAAAAGATCTGTCTATAATATTAATGGTAGGTTTATTTGAACAGTGAGTCTTACATTAAAGGGAGTCTCAGCTTGTTACCTGTATAAAAGACACCTGTCCACAGAAGCAATCAAACTCTCCACCATGGCCAAGACCACAGAGCTGTCCAAGGACGTCAGGGACAAGATTGTAGACCTACTCAAGGCTGGAATGGGCTACATGATCATCAGATTGGTGAGAAGGTGACAACTGTTAGTGCGATTATTCACAAATGGAAGAAACAAATCAACTGTCAATCTCCCTCGGTCTGGGGCTCCATGCAAGATCTCACCTCGAGGAGTTTCAATGATCATGAGAACGGTGAGGAATCAGCCCAGAACTACACGGGAGGACCTTGTCAATGATCTCAAGGCAGCTTGGACCATAGTCACCAAGAAAACTATTGATAACACACTACTCCGTGAAGAACTGAAATCCTGCAGGTCCCCCTGCTCAGGAAAGCACATGTACAGCCCGTCTGAAGTGTGCCAATTATTCAGAGGAGAACTGGGTGAAAGTGTTGTGGTCAGATGAGACCAGAATCCAGCTCTTTGGCATCAACTCAACTCACCGTGTTTGGAGGAGGAGGAATGCTGCCTATGACCCCAAGAACACCATCCCCACCGTCAAACATGGAGGTGGAAACATGATTCGGGGGTGTTTTTCTGTTAAGGGGATAGGACAACTGCACCACATCAAGGGACAATGGACGGGGACATGTACAGTCAGGGCCTGGGCATTGGAAATGGGTCATGGATGTGTATTCCAGCATGACAATGACCCAAAACACACGGCCAAGACAACAAAGGAGCAGCTCAAGAAGAAGCACGTTAAAGGCTTACTCCACCCCGAAATGAACATTTTGTTGTGAAACACTTCCCCCCATGTTATTCCAAACCCGTAAAAGCTTTTGTTCGTCTTCATAGCACAATTTTCCATGTGTGTGTGTGTGTGTGTGTGTGTGTGTGTGTGTGTGTGTGTACACACACACACACACACACACACACATATATAAATACAAATAACAAACCCATTATTACTAAGATTAAAATGAAAATGGAAAACAAAAATAAAACATTTCAAAATAATAATTAAAAAAATGATATACAAATAATGTTAAAATAACTGCCATGTAAATGTAAAACAGTGTTTTGTATATTGCATTTTATTTAAATGTGTCTAACTTGTTTTTCCTGTTTTTATGCCCAGAGTCTGAATGGCGTGTGGATAAACGGGAGCCGGATACCGGCTGGAAAACCCTTTTTACTCAAGCAGGGTGACTCTGTGCGGCTCGGCGTGCCTCTCGACGGAAATCCCGTGGAGTTCGACTACATCCTCGTCCAGAAGAGTTTCAGTGAAGTCAAATCCTTCCTCTCTGGGAATCTTAGCAAAGAATCCGACGCTGCTTCCGTAGGACAAAAACTGAAAAACTCAAAGCGTAAGTTTGATGGAGATGAGTCAGAGCCCTGTCCCACGCAGAACTCCAAATCCAAGTTGTACCGCAGCACCGGCACGGATAAGTCACGTGCGCAGCCCTGTCCGTCCGGGGAGCGCCGGGAAGCAGAGCAGTTCTTCTCTAAACCCCCGGAGGAGGACAGAAGCGGCGATAAAGCGGGAAGCAGCTCGAGCGGTGGCAGTGACAGAAGTCAGCAGCTGGCTAGCGTACACCGCTACAACAGAACCCTGATGGTCCTGAAGGGCCGCGTGGGCCACACGCAGAAGCGCGCGGCGGAGCTGGAGCGGCTGCAGCACCAGACGCCGGAGCGAGAGCGGGAGATGCAGGATCTGCAGGCGCAGCTGGAGCTGCTGCGGGGTCAGCTGAGGTCGCAGCAGGAGCAGGCGCTCAGACGCATGGAGACTCTGGAGAAATCCTTCTGTGAGGAGGAGCGACGCCTGGAGGTGAGCGGACAACGACTGATGGTGTTCTGATGGTTCCGGCCCTGGCCCGACAGATAATCAGAGTTACCAGCCCGAGCCCGACCCGAGCCCGTAACAGCTTATACTATACTGTTTCAGCAATTACAATCCTGCACTTTTGTATGAAATGGCAAAGTGGTTGTACTTCATTTCGTTATTTTAAGGTAATTTAGAAAAACATTTGGAGCATTTTTTTATTCGTTAAATGTAAGTTTTTGTTTTTTAAAGTAGCTAACGATCAGCTGATCATAGCGTGTTTGATCAATTTAGACATGATACATATATCTATAGAAAGCTTTAAATTAGTACTTAACGAAATAAAACATATAGAAAACAAAAACTAGATGCATTTATTAAAGGCGCGTCTAATGAGGAGATTGCAAAATCAGGATCTGCAACTTCATCCTTGCACACCGACTTAGAAAACACTAGTTTATTAATATTAATATAAAATTTCCCCCGAACACATTCATGCTGACCCAAGACCAACATCAATATCACTTTAAAGCTCTCTGACGCGCGCTGTCTCTGCTATACACACACACACACACACACACACACACACACACACACACACACACACACAGACACTCACACATGCACATACACACAGACACTCACACAGACACACACACAGACACACACACACACACACACACACACAAACAGACACTCACACACATGCACATGCACACACACACACACACACACACACACACACAGACACTCACACAGACACACACAGACACAAAGTCACACAGACACACACACAGACACACACACACACACAGACACACAGACACAGACACACACACACACACACACAAACAGACACTGACACACACACACACACACAGACACACAGACACTCACACACATGCACATACACACACTCACACAGACACACACACAGACACTCACACACATGCACATACACACACTCACACACACACAGACACACAGACACACACACACTCACACACACACACACAGAGACACACACGCACAGACACACACGCACGCACACACTCTCACACACACACACTCTCACACACACACACACGCTACTAAGTGGTACACTTTTATTATAGGCCTCAAACAAATATCAATACAGACAAAACTCTTCCAAAATGCAGCTTTTCCCGAAGCATTGGAACTTTTAGTAACTCCCCCAACCCCCCCCACCCCTCCCCCCGTGTCGGGTTCCGACAAGCTTGCAGGGCTCTAGTTTGTAGTGAACGGCTGCATTTGTTCACAAATCCTCTCCCATGGCTTCATCGTGTAGTAAAGTGTCCATATCAATCATATGCACATATCTCGCCAGAAGATGTTCACCTGTTGTTTTATGAATGCTATGAATTCATATGTAGTTTGGAAGTGTGCAATTTTGTCTACAGACAAAGTGCAGTGATGGCCAGTGTTATTATCAAAAAACAATTTCATTATTTGCAATTAAGCTGAAATAAAATATGAATATTAGATGTAAAAACTTATGTAATATTAGATGATTATTATTGAAAAATGTGAAGTTCTAAAATTACTAAAATTAAATAAATGAAAGCATATAGAATTATATTTTCTATAACTGTTATATTTATATAGAAATATAAAAATAATTGAAGAATAAAATAGTGCTGTAAATATATTATAAATAATAAATAATATAAATGATACTCAATTTAAATGCCATTATAACTTCATCTAGAGCTTCAACACAGTGAGGTTTGGATGAAGATATTACATTTTTTATTATAATTTTTATTTTTTGAATTATTTATTTATTTAATTTTGTATTTATTTATAAGAATATATCTAGATCACATTGCTCTTTCTCATTTGGAGTCCGTGATCATCAAAGAATACTTCTGTTGTTTGAAATGTCAAAAGTACAAAAATATCAATAATTTAATAAATTTTTTAACTGAAATAAGTTTAAGTAGATGTACTAAAATGAATAAAACGATAAAATAAATTAAAGATAAATAGTAATTAAAATAAAATACAAAGTTATAAATGCACCACAAAATTATTAAAACACTAAAATGAAAATTAAACCAAATATATAAAAATAAAAGCAAATTCAAAATATTAATAAATATTACAGTATATGAATAAAATGAAATCTAAACCCATACACCTCATGAAGTTCAGAGCTGTATCTAGAGCATCATCATGGCAAGGTTTGGACGAGCACGTTTACTATATTAATATTTATATATTTTTAATATCTAGTTCATGTTGCTCTTTCCCATCAAGAGTCCACGATCATCTCGTTTCATCTCATCACACATTTAGATGAATTAATAAATCATAAGCTGTAGCTGAAATGCCTTGCTTATCAAAGTTGCATGGTCTGCGTCTAAATACATTTCTTTTGGTTGTATTCAATAATTTTCTGGTTGATTTGGGATGATTTATTAATAAAATAAACATCATTTTACAACGTATTCCAGGCTTTAGAGGAGGCTGTGGGTCATAATATAAGACTATAACACGTGTTGTGTTTACACAAATATGTTGTTTTCCCAAGACTGAAAAAGCCCAACAGAATGAGGACGGCTTGAAAAAACAACTGGAGGAGGCGTTGAAAGAGGTACGAGAAATAAACCGCACGTCTTCAATATTTGATGAGCTTAAGCACAAGTATTGCATAATGTTTGCTTTTGCTTTGCCAGCACCGGAAAGTTATCGAGGAGCTCAAACACGCTCGAGAAGGATTCAAGGAAGTTCTTCAAGCCAAAGATAAGGAGCTGGAAGTTACAAAGGTAGGTTTGGAAAAGTTGAACAAGCACTAAATCAAAGGGATCGGAAGGTTTTAGCAAAACATGAAAAGGTGAATTTCTGTTGTATTTCCTAGCTGTTCTTTCCTGCATCATTTTTGTAATGTTTTCATAGACTAAAATGAGTTGTGCATCAAACGCTTCATGGGTCACCAGATTCGGATAGTATTTTGAGGAAGTGAAATGCCTAAAAAAATAATAAAAAATAACCCGTTGTGTGTGATAATCTGTGACCTTCTCCCACAGGAAGAGAAAGAAAAGGCCAAAGCTCAGAAAGAAGAAGTGGTCACACAGATGACTGAAGTGCTCGAGAGTGAACTGCAGTGCAGCATTTGCTCTGAGCTCTTCATTCAGGTACAAACACACGATGTGAAAGGGGAAGAACACTGACTTTTTAAAAGATCAAAATGTTCTTTTCTGTAAAAGTTCACTAGTGTTAAATACAGAGTGTGGGTTGATGTAGTGTTTTGTGCAAAAACTCCAATGGAAATATGCAAAGACCCCAACATTAGACTGAAATCACACTTAAATATGATCGTGTTTAATTGCTTTAGAGATCAAATATTAAACAGTGGTATTAACGTGTTCCTGTGGCTCAGTGGTAGAGCATTGCGTCAGCAGTGCAAAGGTTGTGGGTTCGATTCCCAGAGAACACACATACTGATAAAACATGTGTAGCCTGAATGCACTGTAAGTCGCTTTGGATAAAAGCGTCTGCTAAATGCATAAATGTGAATGCAAACAAACTATTTTGGTTCATTTTTAGTGGATGCATGAAGCCGGTTGTTTGCACGTTCACTCGTGTTTTTTAGAATAATCAGCAGTGCAGTTAATTACATTAACAAATGAACTTTTTCACAAACTCTGAACATCAGAAAGAATCCAAGATGTATCAATTTTTATTTATTTTGAGCAGTGGTTTCATTTTTTGAAACCTAATAAACTTCATTTTATGAATGGAAGAATGTCCTCATGATGAGTTTCCTTAAAATAAATGCATTATAGAGCGAAATATCAAAACAAGTGGCACGTACGTTCAGTTTTAACTGGTTTAAATGTCCAAATACTGGACACGTCCAATTTTGTGGTTATGAAGTCTTTTATGCTCACCAAGACTGCATTTATTTGAATAAAATATAGTTAAAACTGTAATATTGGGAAATATTATTACTGAATTTTCAGCATCATTTCTCTAGTCTTTGCATCTTGCATGGTCAGATTTGAGTGATTATTGTAGTTGGATTATTTAGCAACTACTGTAAAGTGACCAATCGCAGTTTTTGGTTTTATATGCAATTTCAGAATGGATTTGTGTGAAATTATGCCACAAAAATAGATTAGACCCACAGTTTTAGAGTTCTGCAATCCTTTTCCAGTTTTGCATGCGATCTACGTCAAGTGACTGTACAAAGGATACAGCCGCTTATTCCTCTCGACCTCTGACCTCTGTGACCCCTCAGGCCGTGACGCTGAACTGCGCCCACAGCTTCTGTCAGCACTGTATCCGAGAGTGGCGCAAACGCAAGGACAAGTGTCCCATGTGCTGGCAGACCATCACGTCTCAGACGCGCTCTCTGGTCCTGGACAACTGCATCGACCGCATGGTGGAGAACCTGAGCGCCGACATGAGAGAGAGACGCCTGGTGCTGATCAATGAGCGGAAAGGTGAGAGGTGCGTGACATCACTGCGTATACCGTCTGATGAGTCTTTGAGAAGTTATGGATTATTCAGCATTAATCATACCTGCAAACGAACAAACCTCATCTCGCTGCCGGTCCGTTTAGACGGCACACTTACGCTCATCCGCATGTAAACATGGGAGCTCTTCATTGCGAGTGTAGCAGACACACTTAGCAATTTGTAATACAATATTACCTGTATTTGCTCAAGTTCACTGACGAAGTTTCAATCAAAGCCACAGCAGAACTGTGTTGTGTCTCCGAGCATCACACAGCGTTGTTACCATGTTGAATGAGTCCTCGTTGTTGAAGGAAGTGAGTCAATGATTCAGGAACCCATTCATGAAGACAGTAGCACTTACCTCGTTTTGAACGAATGACTAATGACTCGCTCATTAAAACAGTTATTTACCGCCATCTACTGGTGGTTTGCTTTCATATTTAAAAGTATTGCATTTTCCCAAAATTTTAACTTGTATGTTCTAAAATATTTAAAACATTAATCTTATAAAATTAGTTATGCATTTGAAATATTGTGGTGTATATGTCTGTGTTTACATCTGATGCCGCTTCTGTTTCCTCGGCAGTGAAAAGAGAGAGTTTGTTGATGTTATGCGCACTCTAATGTGAAATAAATTTGCAAAAATAAATTACTCCTGCTCACAAAGAGAAGCGTGAAGACCGATGACAAGAGAATTACACTCTCCAGAACTCATTTACATGTTAAATTAAAATAAAAAATCATATTTGGGGAAACTACAAAGTTTCAATTCCGAACTATGTGATCTTTTTGATCTCTTGTGAGTTTGCAGGTACGATTAAAGGAATAATTCACCAGAAAATGAATGTTTGTTGTAAATTTACCAGAGAAATGTAGCATTCTATCAGTGTCTCACCATCAGATGCTCTGCAGTGAATGGGTGCCGTCAGAATGAGAGTCCAAACAGCTGATAAAAACATCACAATAATCCACACCTCTCCAGTCCATCAGTTAATGTCTTGTGAAGCTGTATGTCTGTGAGAAACAAATACACTAAGGAGGTTTTTTAACTTCAAACTATTGCTTCCAACCAAAATATGAGCCAATAATCCAAAATAACGCTTCCTCCAGTAAAACAAAAATCTGTCTCCTGTTGTCTCTCACATCAAAATCCATGCATATAATAGTTTAGAGCTGTTTTGCTTGATCTGTACAGATTTCTCTCCTGATTCACACCAGAACACGTTTTCACTGGAGGAAGCGTTATTATAGATTATGAACTTGTATTTTAGCTGGAAGCAACTGTTTGAAGTTAAAAGCATGTTATTGATGGATTTGTTTCTTACAAACACACAGCTTTTGTCTTCTCCAGACATTAACTGATGGACTGGAGTGGTGTGGATTACTTGTATATTATTGTGATGTTTTATCAGCTGTTTGGACTCTCATTCTGACGGCACCCATCACTGCAGAGCATCTGATGGTGAGACACTGATGCAATGCTACATTTCTCCAAATTAAATGTGTGTTTTGGATGTTTTTACACTTATCGGAAACAGCATGCTTTGAAAAGCCAAATTGTCAAAATTGAGCAGTGTATAAACAGTTTTTGCCTGTAGTGTCTTGCTTTAACCCTCTGGTTGTGTTCGGGTCAAATTGACCCGAAAAAGATTGTATTTTTCCCGAAAATACTAGTTAACGTTATCGCATTGGACTCAAACTTACTGACTTTGTTCACATACGGTATAAGTACTTCTCATTCATTGTTTAAAAATTTTGGTAATTTTTTGTGGGTTTTATTTCACCTAGTAACACTTGTGGTGTTCCCGGTCAAAAATGACCGGACTCCAATCAATTGCTTATAAATCTGTCATTATGCTATATTATCACTAAATATTGGATTCAATCTTTTTGTCAACTTGTTTTCTTTCATTTAGGACTGGTTTTGTGTTTCTATTTGCATCTGATTTTGTACAAAATAAAAGCATTTAAAAGCAAACCTCCTGATTAATCATTAAAGTACACTAGTGTGAGAAACAGTGCAAATTTTCATAATTTTTTTATCTCATATTGTGAAAATTATTCATAAAAAATGCTTTTTTCACTCAAAAAATGAGGTGCCTACTTTCGGATAAATGAGGCTAAAGATTAATCAGATGCAAATAGAAACACAAAACCAGTCCTACATGAAAGAAAACAAGTTGACAAAAAGATTGAATCCAATATTTAGTGATAATATAGCATAATGACAGATTTATAAGCAGTTGTTTGGAGACCGGGAACATCACAGGTGTGACAGGAGTCCGAACACAACCAGAGGGTTAAATCAACAATATAACCAACAGCTGTACTGCTCAAACCGTCAAGATCAGGTGTGTGGTTAAAAACAAGTGCTCAACAGCCCTGTCTGAACTGTTCTCAGGTCAGAAAGAGAGCGTCTCTCCAGCAGTCGTGGTAATAAATGACGACAGCAGCAGCAGCGACACGTTCTTTCAGAGCGACAGTTCTGTGTTCCTGGACTCCTCCGAGTCTAACGAATCTCTGGTTCATTATCCCATCGATGACGACTCGTCCTGGACTGATGAGGACGATTATCTTTGAGTAACACTCAGACGTGCACATGTGAAGAACAGGCACTGCTCATTTGTTTTGGTTACGTTTAGCCATGCTATCTTTATGTTTGTAGCTCACTGTATGAATTGTTGGGCTTTTCTTGTTAAAATAAACTTTATAATTATTTTGCACTCAGCCATTTGGATGTTGTTTTAATTAAATTTGTACAGAACTTCACGTTTGCATATGCAGCACTGCACAGAAAGGCATTTTTGTAGGCAATTTGGAAATGCTTTCATCTACCATTTAATCTCATTTAAATCCCACAGAATTTCTCCCAAAATCAGCTCAGAAAATATGAAACAGCTTATGTGGAAAAGCCACTGAAAGCAATGATGTGACAAAACTCCCTTTCTAATGGATGCTGTGTTGATTGTAAAGGGAACAATTGGTCATTTCCAGTATCTGACACAAGAAGGCAGCGGAGTATGGGCCTGTATATCTGTTGAGTATATACCATGAGAAGCGATTGACTGACCGAGGTCGTGACCTCTGATTGGAAACCATGGGATACATTGTTTTTCCCACAAAACTACATTTTTCTTGCAACAAATTTACATCTAAGTTACAACAATTTCTAATTCTGGGTTATTGCTTCTGTCATAGAGTAAAAATAAAAGAGGTAATTGCGACTTTTTATCTCATAATAAGAACTTTTCTTCTCAGAATTGCAAATTCAAGTAATTCTTAGTTTATATCTTGCAATTCTCTTTATTTTAGTTGCAAGTTTATATTTCGCAATTCTGTCTTTTTTTCTCAGAATTGCAACTTTATTTGTCATTAAATTAATCTATATCTTGCAATTCTGTCTTTTTTTCTCAGAATTGCGAGATTATATCTCACGACTTGTCTTAGAATTGCAAATTTTATAGCTCGCCATTTTTGTTTTTAGCAATTTTGATTTTGTTTCTTGTAATTGTTTCTCACAATTCCGAGTTTTGTCACAATTCCGAGTTTTGTCACGGCCCCTCCTCTGCTTCGCAGGGGCGGTTCCCTCCTGTAGGCAGAGGAGGGTCGT
Organism: Gymnocypris eckloni scoliostomus; assembly: GCA_027564155.1. NCBI lineage: Eukaryota > Metazoa > Chordata > Actinopteri > Cypriniformes > Cyprinidae > Gymnocypris > Gymnocypris eckloni. The sequence goes on along the minus strand of CM050412.1, from coordinate 37,332,417 downwards.
TAGTGATTGGAGCCACCTGGGCTCAGGGTATTTAAACTGCTTCACTAACCACTCTGTCTCGCTCTGCTCCTCCAGGTATGATCCTGTTTTGGTTGTTCCTTTGTAGTTTTACTTAGTTTCCACTCAGTCATGTTCACACACACACAGATTCACACATCCATGCACTTTGCATACACTTTACATTATGACATTATCACACCTCATTCCTTTTCCTTTGTTTAAAGTTAATAGTTTTGGTTTACAATAAAGACAACCTTTTTTGGCCTATACCTTGTTGTGCGTGTCCCCTCATTTTTGCCACAGGCTATGAGCCGGCCTGTGACAAGTGGGGGCTCGTCCTTAAGTTAAAGTGAATTGTACTTTAGTCTTACTTTAGTATTTTACTTTAACATTTTGTCACAGTTGATTAACGGTTTTGTCTAGTTTGTCTTTGTCTTATCATTGATACGTTTGTTTATTTGTAGATTGGCCTATTTGATTATTGTTTTGGAGTGTACTAACTTGGGTTAGTAGTTTTTTAGTTTAGTTCAGATTGCCAAACTTTTGTTTGAGGGGATGCTTTGGTTGGGCCAAATTTGTTGGAGAGAGCGTTGAGAGCCATATGTTCCTTTTGTTTAGTTAGCTTTGTAGCTAAGTTTGGTTAGCAATTCACTTTGGGCCTTTTCTGGGTTTTTGTTCAGGTGGGAGTCCTCTCCTGTTGAGGCTTATCAGCGAGTGTCAATAGGAGGCTCGTGGTGTTTTTGTTTTAGGTGGCAGTGAACGTGGGTAGAGCTTCCATTTCCCCTTTCCCCTACATCGGCTCGGGAGCACCTCCGTGGATATGGGGGGGCCGCCAGTTTCTGGTTGTCTTTTCCAATCCACTGGTTTTGTGTGCATAAAACCCCACCACATGTGACTGCACGAAGACCAGGGGCAAGTTAGTTAGCTGTTTTTGGAGAATAGTGGGGTGTGGCTCCTGTCCTTAAACCCAGACTGGCAGCAGGTGAGTTGTGTTTTTTTTTGGGACATTTGTAATAGTTGTATTGGTTGAGGAAAATGTCTTCTGTTCTGAGTAGTTTTGTTCAGGCTCCTTCAGAGTTAGCCTTAGAGTTGTGTACTAAGGAGCAGTTATTTGAAATTGCTGAACATTATCAGATTGAGATTGTTGATAAAAAACTTAAAGAAACTGTTAAAGCTGGATTAAAGCAAGGTCTTCAGGAAGTAGGTGTTTTTTTGGGTCAGTCTGCTAGTAGTGAGGGTGCAAGCTTTCATTCTAGCCCGTCATTAACTTTTGAGCAGCAGAGGGAGCTGTTGCAAATGCAGTTAGAAATAGCACGATTGCAAAATGCCAATAGACCAGAAGGAGTATCACAGTTTGATGTTTCACAGAATCTTCGTTTGTTGCCTAAATTTGATGAGTCCGATCCAGATACATACTTCACTTTATTTGAGCGTATTGCGGAAGCTAGAGCTTGGTCAGATTTGGACATGACTATGTTGTTGCAATGTGTACTTACAGGTAAAGCACGTGAGGCTTTTTCATCACTGAGTGTAGCCGACAGTAAAGTTTATGGTAAAGTTAAATCAGCAGTTCTGAAGGTCTACGAGCTTGTGCCGGAGGCATATCGTCAACGTTTTCGTTATAGGAAAAAGCTAGATTCACAAACCTATTCTGAGTTTGTTCGTGATTTGACTTCTGCATTTAATCGTTGGTGTGCAGCTTCTGAAGTTAGCACTTTTGAGGGTCTGTTTAACTTGATTGTGTTAGAACAGTTCAAAAATTCTGTGTCTGACCAGGTTGCTACATACATCAATGAACGTAAAGTTAAGTCTCCAAGTGATGCAGCAGTTCTTGCAGATGAGTACAGGCTAACACACAAAAGCCATTTTGAGTCAAACAGTGACATGCACCATAGAAATAGTTGTACTCCTAGGAATAGTAGGACATCTTTTTCTGGAGCTTTTTTCCAAAGGCCTCCGCAGAAGTTTGGTTCTGGGGGACCTAAAGCACCAGTTAATGTTAATACCTGTCGCTACTGTTTAGTTGAAGGACATTGGAAGAAAGATTGTCCTCTACTGAAATCAAAAAAGTTTGGTCAAGTTAAACCTGTTGTGATGGCAGCTCCTGTTACAGCCTCTGACCACCGGGGTGAGCTTTTTCAGCCATTGGTTGAGTTTGGTTCTCAGTCTTCTTACTGTGATTTTTCGGCCTTTATTTCAGATGGTGTAGTGTCCCTGGTAGATGGCAACCAAAATGTTCCAATTAAGATCTTAAGAGACACTGGGGCTCTAGATTCGTTTATTCTGGAATCTGTTTTGCCGTTCTCTAAGGAGTCTGATACTGGCAGTTGTGTAATGGTATGCGGCATGGGCTTAGCTCCATTCTCTTCTCCTTTGCATGAAGTTACCCTTAAATGTGGTCTGGTAGAGGCGATGTAGCTGTTGGGGTTCGACCCCAGTTGCCAGTAGAGGGAGTCCACATGATTTTGGGGAATGACTTGGCGGGTAGTAAGGTGTGGGCAGATGGCAAAATAAACATCTTTAAGAAGCAACCTTCTGTGCCCCCTGCAAAGGTATTTCCAGATTGCAGCTGTGTGTCTCCTGATGTATTTCCAGTTTGTGCTGTTACCCGCTGCCTCTCGTAAGGAGGCTGAGAGTAAACCAGAAAGTCTTGAGTTGCCAGTTAAACTCCAGAATGCTGGAAACGAGTCGTTTTGACGAAAATTCGTGATTACGTCCGTCGAGAAAAGTGTTTGACCTCTAGCAGTAATGACGGAGTTATAGCGCTTCTTGTTTTTGTTGTCAGTTTTAGCTGCATGTCTCGGAGTCGGTCTTCACGGAGAACCGGGAGCATGAGGCCGGTAAACGCCGCCGCTGACGGCCGGAAGATGCGCAGCATCATCGCGGAGGATCCCGAGTGGTCGCTGGAGCTGGTTCCTCTGCTAACAACACTCTGTCTACAACATATTATAAAACATTTTAGAGGTAAACAATGTCCTTCATAACCACCACAGGCAGCTTCATATCGAAATCATGCAGATATTATGACTAAAACATTGACTAATAGGTCAATGCTTTCCTATAGTTGACTGATTAAGAATTGCAAGATGTTTTTTTATTACAAGTTTTCCAAAATGTATGTCTAAATAATAATGCAACTGAGGCATTATCTAATTAAAATGCACTAATTTGCCTATACCTTTATGTTCATAACCAGGGGGAAAGAACTGCGTTTTTAACGTTCAGAGAACACATTTTCATAACCAGTTATGACATTACTTTTATGGCAGTTATTAAAGTTTTTCACTTAAATTATCTTAACTGTGATGTCAAAAATAAATATTGACTTATTAAGCTTTTTTGTTGTTGCAGAGGCAAGATTTTTAATTTAGAATAACTTGAGATATATATCAAGTCATTGAGTGTGTGTGTGTGTGTGTGCGTGAGAGAGAGAGAGAGAGAGAGAGAGTGTGTGTGTGTGTGTGAGAGAGAGAGAGAGTGTGTGTGTGTGAGAGAGAGTTTGTGTTTGAGAGAGAGTGTGTGTGTGTGTGTGTGTGTGTGAGAGAGAGAGAGTGTGTGTGTGTGAGAGAGAGAGAGAGAGAGAGAGAGTGTGTGTGTGAGAGAGAGAGGTGTGTGTGTGTGTGAGAGAGAGTGTGTGTGTGAGAGAGAGAGAGAGAGAGTGTGTGTGTGTGTGAGAGAGAGAGAGAGAGAGTGTGTGTGTGTGTGTGTGTGTGTGTGTGTGAGAGAGAGTGTGTGTGTGTGTGTGTGTGTGAGAGAGAGTGTGTGTGTGTGTGTGAGAGAGAGAGAGTGTGTGTGTGTGTGTGAGAGAGAGAGAGAGAGAGAGTGTGTGTGTGTGTGAGAGAGAGAGTGTGTGTGGTGTAATTGTCCTATATTTCCAGAACAGAGGTCTTTCAGAATCAAAATGCGTGTTTAATTTAGTTGACGTTAGAGTAAAAGGTTTAGAGGATTTTAGATTGATTTCTGATTTTATCACCTCATAAACAATAATAAGAAAAATATATTTGACTATTTTTTAGGATTAAGATGTTACATCAGGCAAACTTGATATGAACACAAATCTTCAGAATGTAGATAATAAGCAATAAATCGGTATAAATCTGGTGTGTATGTAAGTGCTGCTTAATTGGGAAAAAACATTTTTTTATTGTCTTTATTAAAATCTACAGACCCAAATCAGGCGAATGTTATATGAACAAACCCTTCTGTAAAATCCTTCTGAATATAGATAGGAATAAAACAGTCAAATGTGTTGTTTGTAAGTGCTGCTGATGCAAAACTCGTTTTGAGAAACAGGCCTTTAACGATATTGAAATTGAAATCTACAGACGCAAGTTGATAAAGTGCAATACTAAAGTCAAGAGAAAGATATATGAACAAAGCCCTCAGTACAAACCTTAAGAATATAGATAGGAATAAAACCATACATTTTGGTGTTTATAAGTGCTGCTAAAGTGTAGAAAAAATAATCTTGAGAAAACTGTCATAATGTATTGTGAATGAAATCTACAGACACAAATAGATCAACTGTAAAATCAGGCGAATGACATATGAACAAATCCCTCTGTTTGACCTTCAGAATATAGATGGGATAAAACTGAAGTCAAGGAGAAAGCTCATTGTGAGAAAATGGCTTTAAAAATGTTGACAGATAAAGTGGAATAAAATAAAGACTTGTAGATGTTTTCTTTCCACTAGTCTGAAAAATGTTATGAAAATCCAAATATCATAAAATGTACAAATTGACCAGTGCATGAAAAAACAACAATGTTTTTGCTTTAATGAAAAAATGTTCTCAGTATGCATGAAAGCCTGTATTAAAGCCTGTACTGTTTTGCAGAGAAACCCATTCTGGATGAACTTAAGCCCAACTACAAAACGTATGTCCTCCAGCGACTACCAACGTCTCTGCCCTTGACGGTCACTGCAAACCTCATCAGTGATGAGAGCTACTGGAAACGCTGCTGTGAAGGCCGCTGGGCTGTCAGTGACGTCTCCACATACGGCAACAGCTGGAAACGCATGTTCTTCGAGCGTCACCTAGAGAACATCCTTGAGTTCTTCATCCCGGATGCAACCGACACCGAGACGGTCCTGGATGCGGTGCCACTGTGTCGACACTACGTAAAGCGTCTGAAAGTCTCTCAGCTGCTGCCGCCCATCAAAGAGTCATCCAGGCTTGACGAGGACGACCGTTCGGATTGTGCCAGCGATACGGGCAGCGAAGGACCCTCCGTGGATCACTTCGATTTCTGCATTCTGCTGGACAAACTGCCGCTCCTGGAAGAGCTCGACGTGGTGTATGGAGTGAAAGGATGCGGCATGAACTTTGAGTGGAATTTGTTTGAGTTCACCTTCAGAGACTGTGAATCCCTGGCAAAAGCCCTACACTCCTGCAAGACTTTACAGGTTCAGTTATTGTTATTATTAATAGTGGAAGTATTCAGTGTTTTCTACGGTGGCCGAGAGAGCTCAACGCGCTGCAACTTCAGAAAACACCTGCAAATAAAGAAAACAACTTCCTCAATTTGACAACACACGTTTTCTTTGTATAAAGAAAGCATATAGTTCGTGCATAATTATTAGGCATGATGATATTCTGATCAAAAGCACATTTTACCGATTCCAAACCACATCAATCTTAATAACTGCTATTAATTTTTATTTAAGTATTTATAAGTGATATATAATTGTTACTGAATGCACTTTATTGAAAGTGTGCATAATTATCAGGTGCAAAAATGACTTAATTAGTTCATTTCAAATCCTGAAAAGTCTGTCTTGCAGAGATGGACTAAAGATAAACTCCCCAAACTTACTGGCAGGTTCTAGAAGAGACGTTCTTGAAAGAGTGGTACAACAAGACGTGATGCTGTAAAGTTTCTCAGATGAATATACCTGAACTTCATCAGAAGTATATTCTCCTGTACTGTAATATACCTGATGAAGAGACCGAAACGTTTTGCAAAGATTGGTAGTGTGTGTCTTATTTCAAATGATGTTTTATTTCAACGTTTTGCACCAGGTCTTCAGGATCCATCGCAGTAAGGTGGACGATGAGAAGTGCTGTCTGCTCGTGAGTCAACTGCTGGATCACCCGTCCCTACAGGAGCTCGACCTTTCACATAATCACATCGGCGACCGCGGAGCCCGAGCCATCGGAAAACTCCTGAACCGCAGTCCGCTGAAGAGGCTGGTCGTCTGCAACAACCAGATCAGAGGTCCAGGAGCTCAGGCACTGGCTCACGCTGTGTCCAGAAACACCTCCCTGGTGTCTCTCAACCTGAGACTCAACCGCATCGGGGATGAAGGGGGTCACGCTCTGGCTCAGGCTCTGGCGAAGAACAAGACCTTGCTGAACCTTCATCTGGGGGGAAATAACATGAGCGAACCCACGGCCGTGGCGCTGTCTCAGGCCCTGGTGGAGAACTGTACGCTCAAGAACCTAAACCTGTCCAACAACAGACTGGGAGTTGTGAGTAAACCTCAGGAATATTAGCTCCTCCTTTTTTCTCAACTTGCTGCATGAAAGTTTCAACAACATTTCGACTGTTACTTTAACTTTTTAGTCATTTAGCAGACGCTTTTATCCAAAGCGACTTACAAATAAGAAAAAGTAACTAAAACTATAAGTTAAAACCCTATAAATACTATATACACACATTTAAGAAATGGAGAAATTAAATAAAATGACAAATGCATACAACAACATTTAAATGAAAACAAAAAATTTAGTTTAGTCTAACCCTAACCCTAACTATTCAAAACAACAAAAGATATGAGTATAAAAATGCTTCTAACATGACACTAAGCCAAACACCCGTATATCAAGGTTCAAGGTTCTTTATTATTCGTCACATACACAATCATACAGAGTATAATCAGTAGTGAAATGCAAGTAGAATTGAAGAAACAGCATAACATGAGGAAAGTGAGGAGAAAAAAATAACCCCAGACTATGCTCCTTGTGTATATATATATATATATTATTTCATTTCCATGTAGTATGTTGAAGTAACGTTACTAAAATAAATACAATTTATTAAAACTAAAACTAAAGAAAATACCTATAAAGACATTATAAATTCATACATAATTGATCTAAAATTAAAATAGATAAATCAAACGGCAGTATTTATCAGTAATCCTAACACTGTCAAACACACATGCTAACAAACAACAACTTACACAGAGTAATAACTGGTTATAAAAACTAAAACAGAAGTGAAACAAGCAGTAAGAAAGAAGAGAAATAAAAGCGATACTTATTCTTTGACAGTGTCCTGTCCGGTGGAGTCGCAGGACTGTTACAATATAAATATATAAAAAAATATTTAATAAAATATTGATCAATATCAAATCAAATCACTTTTATTGTCACATCACCACAGCATGTGTGCCTTGGTGAGTGAAATTCTTGAGAGCGTGCTCCAGACAGAAACAATTTACATATAGACCGTACATACTTACAGACTTATACAATGTGCAGAATACATGTACATATGACCTGCCCAACTCAATCCAGCAGCTGAGTCCTTAACCATCTTCAAGAAACGACTTTAATTTGACCCTCGAACTCTAGCACACTCTATTCTAATTCTATTTTATCTAATCTTCTTTTTATTTAAAAAAACACAAACATTTGACCCTCTATCAATTGCATATTTATTCTCTAACTGCTAGCTTTTCTTGTAAAACTAACACTAAGTTTAATGTTTCTATATTTGACATACTAGTCAAAAAAAAAACATTAATAAAGAAAACCTTCCTGCGTGTACTGCGTTCGGCTAACCAGGACTTGTAATAGCACTCGCATGTTGTTGCTCTTTTATTCATTTTGATTGCTTCTATAATGTCCTCATTTGTAAGTCACTTTGGATAAAAGCGTCTACTAAATGACTAAATAAAATCAAAAAATTAATAAAAACATATACTCAGTACACACAGTGTTAAACAAGAACAAGCAAAAATTAAAACAAGAAAATCTATCTCTTTATTTATTGATTTTTTGCAGATATGTTTCTCATTTTCAGCATAAACTTCACTTAATTTAGTTAATTTGACTGAAAACAGGATTTAACATCTTTCACCTGAGATGCTAAATCATATAAGAAAGTGAGTCTTGTTTTCTGTAAAAAGAAATCAAAATTAAGTAAAGTTTATGCTGAAATGAGAAAAAATATTTGCCGATGGGACAGGAAAATTAAAACTTGTTTACCCTTTGTTGTAATTTAATTTTTCTTACCCCATTGGCAAATATGTTTCTAATGTTTCAGTGCAAACTTCAATTCATTTTGATATTTTTCTTTTGAAAATAATATATTTTACCTGAGATGCAATATAACAAAATATGAAGTCTTATTTTCTGAAAAATGTAGAAAAATATCAGCAGATGAGGTAAGAAAAATAAGCTTGTTTTCTCTTTGCATTAATTATATGTTCCTCATTTTTAGCATAAACTCTCTCTCTCTTTTTACATAAGACAAGACTTACTTTCGTATGTTATTTTGCATCTCAGATCAAATATATAAAATCCTGTTTTCCAAAAAATTATCAAAATTAAGCACGGTTTATGCTAAAAATGACATTTTTATCTCAAGTAAATGTAGTTTGATTTCAGAATGTCTCGATGTTTGTACTGGGAAATGACACAGAAATGCTTAGTACAAAAATCACATTTTGCAGTGAATTATGAAAATGTAAGACCTTGTAATCTTCCCTTTTGATCTTAAAATCAGTGGAAATAAATTGCATATAGTGACAAAAAACTTGTCTAATAACATTCTGGCAACCACCAACAACACATCATATTGCTATTGAATTTGACTGTTCCTGTTTAACATGTTTTTGAGGAGAAACAAAAGACTTTTAAAGCATGTAGTTGTGTGTAAAGAGATGAATATGAAGGGATGCAGCCCTGTGGTTCATGCTGAATTGGATACACACATGTGATGGGATTACTTCTCTCCTGGGACGGATGCTCTCCCCACTCCTCTCATTTCCGTTTCAAGGCTAATCATATTTCAAACAATCACCTCTCTGACGCTCCTCACCGGAAACACTCAGAATGAATGCTGATGTGCTTTATCATCAGAGTACTTCGACCTTGAGATGCATGAAGTGCAATGTCATTTACAGTAGAGCGATTCAGCGCTAACATCAAATCTGATACTTAGTCACGTGATGAATTATACTATTCTATTACAGATGGTATGAATTCATCAAAAACATTACATTTCTGTGTTTCTGCTCTTACTGGGAATTATTCATCAGCGCAGCTTTCGTAAAAAATTGCTCTGAAATTAATTTTTCATTCTAAGCCACGTAAATGTGGGCTATTAATGTTAAAATATCTAGTCATTGTTTTAGGTTACCGTAGGGAATGAATCATTTAATCCAACAAAGTTTAGCAATAATACCAAATAGAGTCAGATTTGGGATTTATTTTTTATACATTAGTAATTCGGATACTACTTTCAATGTGTCAGGCCCGGGAATCGAACCGGGTCTCCAGTGCCGTAGTGTGATGTTCTACCACTGTTCCACAGAGAGGTGTTGGACCCAAATGCGAGGCACCACCAAGGTCACAAAAAATAGTCCTTTATTTCCAAGAGCAAAAACAAAAGAGCTTAGCATACAGATCCCAACAAAAAAGGGTCTTGGAAAGAAAAACAGTTCCAAAAATAAAGTACTTCGAAGAGCAAAAAATACTCTCAGTAGGAGACTGATGCTACCTACATTCAATGGCAAAAATTACAACAGAACACAGAGAAACAAAAGACTCAAAAACTTACAGAGGAGCCAGAGGCACAAGCATAGTTCAATAATCCAGCAAGAGTGACAAAGAGAGGACCAAATAAATAGGGAATCAAAAAACGAGTCAGGGCTGGAACTAACAATCCTAATTAGCAGAGACAATGAGACTCAGGGAAAATAGCGCCATCAAGTGACAAATCTAAGGCAAGACAGAGCACAGAACCTGACAGGACCCCCCCTCCTAGGAACGGCTCCTGACGTTCCCTCCAGTTCGGCCCCCTTCTCGTGCTCTAAACTCCCGAATCAACTCGGGATCCAGGATGTCCCTGGCGGGAACCCAGGAGCGCTCCTCAGGACCATAGCCCTCCCAGTCCACAAGATACTGCCGGGACCCCCGAACTTGACGAACGTCCAGTAACCTGTGGACTGTAAACGCGGGCCGACCCCCAATGACCCGAGGAGGAGGAGGGGCTTTACCTGGAGCAACAAAAGGAGAGCACAAAACAGGCTTTAGTAGAGACACATGAAAAGTGGGATTAATCTTAAGTGAACGGGGTAAAGTTAAACGATAAGTGACAGGGTTTACTCTCCTAGCTATCTTGAAGGGCCCGACAAACTTCTGATTTAGCTTGCAGGACTCCACCCTGAGCGGAAGGTTCCTAGTGGAAAGCCAGACCCGTTGACCAACACGCAGAGAAGGTGCTGGTCTGCGTCTCCGGTTGGCCTGGATCTGGTGCTGACCAGAGGTCCGGAGAAGTTTAGCTCGAACAGTTCTCCAGATCCGTCTACAGCGCATAATGTGAGTTTGGACTGAGGGCACTGCCACTTCAGTTTCTTGCTCAGGGAAGAGAGTGGGGGTATAGCCAAACTGCCACTCAAAAGGTGAACGGCCGGTAGATGATGAGCGAAGGGTATTGTGAGCATACTCCGCCCAAATCAGGTAAGAGGACCAGGACGAGGGGTTGCTGCCTACCATGCATCTCAGGGTAGACTCGAGATCCTGGTTGATCCTTTCAGTCTGTCCGTTGGATTCTGGGTGAAAGCCTGAGGATAAACTAACCTTAGTCCCCAGAGACTGACAGAAGGCTCGCCAAAACCGGGACATGAACTGAGGTCCCCGGTCAGACACGATGTCTAGAGGGATGCCAAACACTCGAAATATGTGGGTGGTGATGAGCTCAGCAGTCTCTTTGGCGGAGGGGAGTTTAGGTAGGGGAATGAATCGGGCGGCCTTGGAGAAGCGGTCAACAATTACGAATATCGTAGTATTGCCTTGAGACGGGGGAAGACCAGTTATAAAATCAAGTGAGAGATGTGACCAAGGACGATGAGGGATGGGCAGGGGGTATAGGAGACCTTGAGGGGGAAGGTGTGACGTCTTGCTCTGATTGCACACGGGGCAGGCTTTGACAAAGACTGTAACGTCAGTCTTAACTGTAGGCCACCAAAAGCGCCTTTGCAGAAACTCAAGTGTGCGTGAGATCCCAGGATGACAGGCAAACAAGGACGTGTGAGCCCACTGGAGAACCTGAGCTCGAACAGACTTAGGGACGTATAAACGGTTCTCTGGGCCTCCTCCAGGATCTGGTTCTCGTGTTTGGGCTTGACGTACTGTGGTCTCCAAAGCCCAACGCACTGGGGCAATGATTCTGGCTGCAGGAATAATTGGGCATGGGGCATCTTCTCGGGACACCTTGGCGTAGACTCGAGATAGTGTATCAGGCTTAAGGTTCTTAGACCCCGGTCGAAAAGAGAGGATAAAGTCAAACCGGTTGAAAAAAAGTGACCACCGAGCCTGGCGGGGTTTAGACGCTTGGCCTGCTGGATGTACTCCAGGTTCTTGTGATCAGTTAGCACCTGGAATGGATGTTTGGCCCCTCAAGCCAGTGCCTCCACCTCCAGGGCTAATTTAACAGCCAACAATTCCCCAGGTCCCCACGTGGTAATTCCTTTCAGTAGGGCTGAGACGATGGGACAAAAACGCACATGGGTGCAGCCTGTCATTCTTTCCTCTCTGGGAGAGAACAGCTCCAATGCTAACGTCCGAAGCATCCACCTCAACAATAAAGGGCAATTCGGGGTCAGGGATGGACAGGACGGGAGCAGACGTGAAGCAGTTCTTGAGCTCTAGAAAGGCTGTCTCAGCTTCAGAATTCCAAGCAAACTTGGTGGAGCTACCTTTAGTAAGAGCAGTGAGAGGGGCCACCACAGAGCTAAAGTTCCGCACAAATTTCCTATAGAAATTGGCAAACCCAATGAACCTTTGTACCTCCTTAACAGAGGTGGGGACTGGCCAGTCCAATACAGCCTGTACCTTCTTGGGATCCATCCGAACTTGCCCCGGCCTGATGATAAATCCTAGAAACTGTGTGTTGGTTGTGTGACACTCACACTTCTCGGGTTTGACATAGAGGTGGTTCTCTAGAAGACATCCCAAGACCTTTCCGACATGACTCACGTGCTCTTGAAGGGATCTTGAAAAAATCTAAATGTCATTGAGGTAGACAAAAACAAACTTGTTGAGCATGTCCCGGAGCACGTCATTAATAAGGGCTTGGAAAACAGCAGGGGCGTTAGTGAGGCCAAAGGGCATAACAAGGTATTCATAATGCCCTGTGGGGGTGTTAAAGGCAGTTTTCCACTCATCCCCTGGCTTGATACGTACAAGGTGGTAAGCATTGCGCAAGTCAAGCTTGGAGAAGATCTTGGCATCTTGGAGTAACTCAAAAGCAGAAGTCATGAGTGGGAGTGGGTAACGATTGCGAACCGTGATCTGATTGAGAGCTCTATAATCAATGCAGGGTCGGAGCCCACCATCCTTCTTCTCAACAAAGAAAAAACCAGCTCCAGCGGGTGATGTGGATGGTCTAATGATCCCAGCAGCAAGAGACTCATTGATATAAGCGTCCATAGCTTTCTGCTCAGGCGAGGATAGGGAAAAGATGCGTCCTCGAGGAGGGCACGCACCAGGCAGCAGCTCTACTGCACAATCATAAGATCTGTGGGGGGGCAAGACCGTGGCTCTTTCTTTGCAGAACACAGACTGTAAGTGATGATACTCAGAGGGAACTCGGGTGAGGTTAATGGACTTGAGGTCTTCGGGAATAATCCTATGACTCTTTAGGCATGAATCTTGGCACAGTGACCCCCAACTCAAAACCTCCCCACTCAACCAGTTGATGTGGGGATTGTGACGCATGAGCCAGGGGTGCCCTAGGATTAAGGGTAATTCAGGGGAGCTGATTAAATAAAACCCATACTCTCAAGATGATGAGACACAAAGACAGCGAGTGGGTCAGTGATCTTGGTAACAGATCCAGGGGCAATGGATCTGCCATCCAAAGCAATGATTTCCAGAGGCGAGGAAAGAGGGTTAACAGGCACTTGGAGACGGGAAGCCATTGCAATGTCCATAAAATTTCCTGTGGCCCCAGAATCCACTAAGGCCTGCTTTCGAGAGTGACCAGAACAAGCCAGTGTTCCTTGGAGAGACTAACTGAGTTACTCCCGAGACGGCTCTCCCCCTCCTGCTCGGGACTGGGCGTTTTCCTTCAACTCGGGACATAGTGAGCGATAATGGCCCTGAAGTCCACAGTAGAGGCAAAGATGGGAATTCATCCGGCGAATTCGTTCTTGGGCAGACAACCGGGTTCTGCCTAGTTGCATGGGCTCTGGAGACTCAAGAGGTACCAGACCCGAGGTAAAAGGCTGGCGGAAGGACTGAGGAGAATGAGTGTTAGGTCTAGGTGTCCGTCTTTGTCTCAGGCGATTATCCAACAGAATGACTTGATCAATAAGCCTCTCCAGAGAGTACATAGGATCTCGGGTAGCCAATTCATCCTTTAGCTCCTCCGAAAGCCCATTCTCAAAGCAAACGATGAGAGCCTCATCGTTCCACCCTCTGCCAGCGGCAAGCGTACGAAACTGGATGGCATATTCCGCTGCACTCTGGGTTCTCTGGCGAAGAGTTAGAAGCTGCTTAGAAGCCTGTCGACCGGAGAGAGGGTGATGGAATACCCGCTTGAACTCGCCCTCAAAAGAAGAATAGCTTGTGCAACAGGGAGCTTGGGCATTCCAGACAGCCGTGGCCCAGGCCAAGGCCTTACCTGCCAGGAGGGTAAGGACATAAGCAATCCTGGCCTGGTCAGAGGGAAAGGTAGATGGCTGCAACTGGAATGTAAGGGAACATTGAGTCAAAAATCCCTCACATGCTTCAGGATCTCCAGAGAACCGTTGTGGAGGGGGTAGGCGAGGTTCGACTAGTGGGTGAACTGCACCAGCAGAGGAGGTGACAGGTGTGGGAGTGGGAGGAGGGTCTGGGGCTTGGGGCAGTCTCTCAAACAAGTGGCGCATTGAGGTCATGAGATCAGTGAGTAGGTGGGAGTGTTTCTCCATGAGTGACTCCTGCTGAGACAGAGCTGCTTCATGGCGCTTAACCGTGGCCTCATGCTGAGCCACCACTCCCAAAAGGTCCTTAGCGGAAGACTCGGCTGGGTCCATGTGATGGCTGGATTATTCTGTCAGGCCCGAGAATCGAACCCGTGTCTCCAGTGCCGTAGTGTGATGTTCTACCACTGTTCCACAGAGAGGTGTTGGACCCAAATGCGAGGCACCACCAAGGTCACAAAAAATAGTCCTTTATTTCCAAGAGCAAAAACAAAAGAGCTTAGCATACAGATCCCAACAAAAAAGGGTCTTGGAAAGAATAACAGTTCCAAAAATAAAGTACTTCGAAGAGCAAAAAATACTCTCAGTAGGAGACTGATGCTACCTACATTCAATGGCAAAAATTACAACAGAACACAGAGAAACAAAAGACTCAAAAACTTACAGAGGAGCCAGAGGCACAAGCATAGTTCAATAATCCAGCAAGAGTGACAAAGAGAGGACCAAATAAATAGGGAATCAAAAAACTAGTCAGGGCTGGAACTAATAATCCTAATTAGCAGAGACAATGAGACTCAGGGAAAATAGCGCCATCAAGTGACAAATCTAAGGCAAGACAGAGCACAGAACCTGACACAATGTCAGTATATGGGATATATTTTCACACATAGACTGTGTAATAATTATATAATATTGGCGTTTACAGTCAGTAAGATTTTTGAAAGATATTAATATTTATATTCAGCAAGAATGCATTAAATTGATCAAAAGTGACAGTAAAGACATTTATAATGTTTCAAAAGATTTCTATTTCAAATAAATGCTGTTCTTTTGAACTTTGTGTTCATCAAAGAATCAAAGAAAAATAGACAAATAAAAGGAAAAATATCACAGTTACCATAACAGTTTTTCACCTTGATAATAATCAGAAATGTTTCTTGATCAAGTAAAGTTGGTCGTAAATGCATTTCATGTTGACTTTGATTTCAAATAAGAAGCCTTGAATGAAAGAAACGGACCCGAGTTCAAGTTTTGTGTGTCTCCTGCAGGACGGCGGGAAGGTTCTGGAGGAAGGGATGTCTCACAACAGCAGTCTGGTGGAGTGTGACATTCGGCTGACCCATGTGTCTCAGGACAGTGAGTACTGCATCACTCAGGCTCTGCGCACCAATCAGAGCCAGAGCCAGAGCCAGGGCCAGGGCCAGAGCCAGAGCCAGAGCCAGAGCCAGAGCCAGAGCCAGAGCCAGGGCCAGAGCCAGAGCCAGAGCCAGAGCCAGAGCCAGGCTGCACGCAGACACCAAACACACACCTGATCCCAGAGCCAGAGACGGAGCATAATCACTGGCAATGAACAACATGGACACCAATAATAAATGACCAAAATCACTCTAGATCTATTATTCTTGAAGCAAAGACATTACAGCTGAAAATCAAACAGATGTCAATATACTTTGCATAGTTCATATTTCACCCTAAAATTAAAATAATAATTTACATTTATTTTACATAAAACGAGTCCTAGCTATTTTTGTGTTTTATTATTTTTATTGCATTATAGTAATCATCATTTGAAAGGGGAGTGTCCTTTATAATGTCGGTGCAAAAACACTGATGGCTTTCTTTATTTATGCAGAATAATAAATACAAAAATATAATACAAAAATATTTATATATTTTGATTTTGTGTGAAATATGACCCAGATGTGATGGAATATCATAACTGAAAATCTAAAATCATAAATAAGAGGAAATTATAAAATTTTTTTAAGTTTAAATGAGAAACATAGTAAATGTTTTTGATTAACTTTATATTTTAGTAAGTTGATTAATCACAGTACATTAAGACAGTTGTTTTGTATCACAAATTCGAAATGTTATATTTTAATATGCAAATTATGCATTATCTAATTAAATATGCTCTAATTTGCATACATTTATGTAAAACTGTCACTTGGTGCACGTAAGTGCTGCTGAAGTGGAGAAACAAACTCATTTAGCAAAATTACCTTTAAAAGAAACTCAAATAGTTCCAGTTTAATTAAATAAACACACAAGTTTTATGGTGTTATGGAAGCATAATAACACAAGAAAAGCCTGAAAACAATGGTTTTACCTGTAGTGTCTTGCCCTAAACAATGAAAATATCCACTGCATGTTAATATAAGTATAAATCATTCACAAGCACACATGATCAGTGTTGTGTTTGATAAAGATCACACCGACACAGCGAGTAGCATCAACTTATCGTAACTATTTACTTCCTATATCCTGTTGCAGACACCAGTAAACGAACACCTACATTTGGTCAGGCATAACATTTACATTTACATTTATGCATTTAGCAGACGCTCTTATCCAAAGCGACTTACAATTGCATTCAGGTTATACATTTTCATTAGCATGTGTGTTCCCTGGGAATCGAACCCACAACCTTTTGCGCTGCTGACGCAATACTCTACCACTGAGCCACACAGGAACACAAAATGCTTTCAGCACAATCGAACTCAATGCATTATAAAACAACACATTTAAGAGAACATAACAATCAGCATGTGTGGCTCGAGACTTGACGCGTGCGTGCGTGCGTGCGTGTGTGCGCGTGCGCTTGTGCGTGTGGTGCGTGTGGTGCGTGTGTGTGGTGCGTGCGTGCGTGCGTGCGTGCGTGCGTGCGTGTGTGTGTGTGGCTGAGAGAGTGAGCACTTGACTCCCGCGGGGAGAATTAGCTCATCATTAGTGAGCATTTATTAAGTGTCAAAGGTCTCTGACAGTGAACGTGTTGAAGCTGGAGAATCAATCAATCACTGTTAGTTGTATTTTGAAGACACTGTTCATGTCATTGAGCACGTATGCATTAAAGAATCTCATTTTAAACTTATTTTATTTATGCAACAAGAAAAAAAAGAATTAATAATTGTATCCTTTAGAAATGGTTTGGATGGTGAAAAGTGGGCGTTGCATACACTATTGTTCCAACGTTTGGAGTCAATAATCATATTTTGTATTTTTGTTCAGCAAGGATGCATAAACTTTATTAAAAGTGGCAGCAAAGACATGTATATTGTTACAAAACATTTCTGTACATTTTAAATAATTGCTGTTCTTTTGATCTTTTTGATCATTACAGAACCCTGAAAATAATGTATCATGGTTTCCAAACAATAATTCACCAGTACAACTGTTAACAACAATGATAATAATCAGAAATGTTTCTTGAGCAAATCAGCATATTAAAATGATTTCTGAAGATCATGTGACACTGAAGACTGGAGTAATGCTGAAAATTCAGCTGCGCATCACAGAAATAAATACCATTTTTAATAGATATTCACATAGAAAACAGCTGTTTTAAATTGTAAAAATATTTAGCAATTTTTACTGTATTTTTTTATCAAATTAATGCAAGAGACGTCTTTCAAAACATTACAAAAAACACAAGCCCAAAGTATTGAATGCTACACTGGAACAAGACCTGAAGAGAGCTAAAACAATGCCTACATAACTTATCCCCAATCGTTTGACATTAATAATAGTCTACACAGCCTCAGACGTTATCTGTAATTGTAGAGTGAAGTAAGAACAACTTATCACATTATAAAACATCATGTGCATATTATTCACTATAAGACCAGCCGTGTGTGTAAAGAAAGTAAACACGGTGATTTATGATCTCATGCTGACTTTAATGTCCTCCTGATTCAAATTAAATCACATATTCATCTTGAACACGTATTTAACCTCAAACCTGAGATATATCACAAACTGTACAGGCAACATAGTGTTTACAGACTGTGTGACGTGATATGAATTATTGTATAAGCACTGAAATCATCGTGCATGCATCAGAAGAGCAGGGAACTACAATTATCATCCGTGCTTATAAAGTATCATTTGGTCAGTGGGATATTATATGAATGACAGACCAATGCTATGAAACATTCATTTTTTGTCATTTGTTTCTGCATTATGATATTGTACATCACATCAGATGTGATTATTGAACACAAAACCGTTATATCAGTATCATACTGGCGTTTACTGTATGCACATGTAATAATCAAATAAACAATCAATAAATAAATCAAATAAACATGTCTTTTTTTGATACAAAATATTTTGTATTACATTTTGTCAAGCCATGAAACATATTTTCTTTCCAAAATTGCAAGATGTGGTCACCTGCATAAGAAATAAATGAATAATAATAATAGTTTTTTGCATTATAGGATGAACCTCTTGAAATATGTCCTGCTCATATATTACACTAAAATTAAAATACTATTATTTAAATGTATTTAGCATCAATTAATCCTAGCATTTGATTTTTTGTATTATATTATTTTAATATTTTTTATAATAATACTAATAATTATTATTATTATTAGTATTATAGTAATCATCGTTTGAAAGGGGAATGTCCTTAACGGTCATAATATAATGTTAATGCAAAAAACCCTAATGGTTATATTTTATATATGCAAAATATAATTTCCCATTTTGTCCTTTTGATTGTGACTCAGATGTAATAGAATATCATAACTGAAAATCTAAAAGGTTTAACAAATTAAATGCTTAATAAGAGGAAATTATTCAAAAATAATGAATAATAAATGAGAAACAAATGGTAAATATTATCATTATTATTACTATTACTTCATATTTTCATAATCAATATTTGAATGGGAAATGTGCTGATTAGTCATGACAATATCACAATAACAATGTCACAAAATGCGTCATTTCTGTGTCTGTGTGTGTGTGTGTGTGTGTGTGTGTCTGTGTGTGTGTGTGTGTGTGTGTGTCTGTGTGTGTGTGTGTGTGTGTCTCTGTGTGTGTGTGTGTGTGTGTGTGTGTGTGTGTGTGTCTGTGTCTGTGTCTGTGTCTGTGTCTGTGTCTGTGTGTGTGTGTGTTCTGTGTGTCTGTGTGTCTGTGTGTGTCTGTGTCTGTCTGTGTGTGTGTGTGTGTGTGTCTGTGTGTGTGTGTGTCTGTGTCTGTGTCTGTGTGTGTGTGTGTGTGTGTGTGTGTGTGTATTTATATATACACATTGCAAGTAGAACTGAAAGTGTTTTGTAACATTCCGATTGGATAATCAAAGAGGAAACGATAGAAATGTCTATTTCACATTTGCTGTTTTAATTTGAAGTCAATATGAACTCAAATCAACCCTGTTTACTTTGTTAATATGTTTATATGTGAACGATTTTTCAATGCATGTTATTGCAAAGTAGTAATGGCACGACTTGCTCCTCTGCAATGACTTCTCTTTCTGGATGATGTTTGGGGTTATTTTTCAACCCTTATGCTCGCCTTACATGAGCTAATCAATCGGTCAAGTTTGACATTTTTACAAGGATCATTTTACAATTGTCTTTTTACTATTTAATATGATGATATAATTAAAAACATGATATATTATGAAAGTAAATGGGTTTGCGAGTGCCGTTTCTTGTTGTCTTCAAATGCAAAGGAGAAGTAGTTTGCCAGGTGTTGCTATCATTGAAGAAGCTGAAAAACTGTTGATATATTAATAAACGCCAGCCTGCTTTTGTTATGAACAAATGTAATTAGGCAAAGTTGAAGGGCTCATAAAGTAGTATTTTCTATTGCACATTAAGGTGGAAAAAGTAAACAATCTTACATTTGGCATACTGAAACAAACATTACTGAGACACCAAAGAGAAAAGAATGAATAATTGGGACCTGTTTTCTATTTAATAAAATATATATATTTTAAATATGCAGTTTTAATTTAAAGTCAACATGAACTCAAATGAACCCTATTTACGTTTTATGTTAATGTGTTTTAATATGAATGATTTGTCAATGCATGTTATTAAATGCTTTCTGACCTTCTTTTTCAACCTTTAAGGCCCGTTCACACCAAGAACGATAGCTATAAAGATAACCGTAACATCCACACCAGCGGAAGATATCGTCTGTTTATTCTAAGAGCGCGTTCATCTGCCACTTTAACTTCTCCAGCTCATCATTCATCAATTTTATCATTCATCAGCTGGAAAAAAATCATGAAAGTTATTACAACGATATCGTATCGTTATAGCTGTGGTGTGCTATTCTTTATATCTTTAATATATTGAGAACCATTTTTAGAACTTTTATAGTTATAATAATACCTTTTATAGTTATTGTCCTTGGTGTGAACATGCCTTTAATGTCCAACCATTTTTCATGATCAAGTCAATTATCCATTTTTACATTTTTACAAGGATCATTTTACATTTCTCATTGATTTTCTTGGAATATGTTGTTTTACCTGAAAATATGTAATATTATGCAAGTCAAATGGATTTGAAATGTCATTTCATATTGATTACAAATGCAAAGTGAGAGTTTGACAAGACATTGGCAATGATGAAGAAGCTGAATATGATGAGTCACAAGTGTATAAATATATCAGTAAAAGCCAGACTGTGTTTGTTATGAAGAAATGCAATCATGTGCCATTCAAAGTGTTGTGCTAATGCACATTTAGAGGGAAAGGTATTCATACAAACATTTCTATACCAGTCTGTTCGTTTTACAAATGCAACACCATGTTTGTGTCTCGTCCTTATGCTGACGCTATAACGAAGTCTCCACGCAGGATCCATTACGGTGCAGCGAATGGTGGTCGTGACCGGCACAGCCCTCGTTGCGGTGAATAATCAGTACAGGAAAATACAGTGCATCCTGATAGGCCGGCGGAGACGGTGGGCTCTCCTCATTGGCTGACTGATCGGCCAGGCATCGCGTGCTTTCCGTCGGACAGCTGGGATCGTTCAGGCTACTGCTGTGGCTTTGCCAGAGACAGCTGCGACGCGAGCCATACAAACGGCCTAATGAGAACCGGCTTCCGCTGAGAGGCAAACGCGGACTGCTGCTGTTGCAAGACATGAAAAGCGATGTGATCTAATTTATTTAGTCCAAGTTATCTCTCTTTGAAAAACTAGATCAAAACGAAAGCAAGTCATTACATCGCTTTATAAAGTTGCAGGCAGCCCTTAACTTGTTTTGGTTTTTAAAACATCCCAAATCAATATGTGAGCAAGTACACAATCAGCCAGTGTTCAAAACTATCGCTACTTTAGCATACCGATGTTTTCTGGGGAATTTGAGGCACGGTAGGTGTGTGTGTCCTGTGTGTGTGTCAGTGTGTGTGTGTCCCAGTGTGTGTGTGTGTGTGTCTCGTGTGTGTGTGTGTGTGTCTCTGTGTGTGAGTGTGTGTGTGTGTGTGTGTGTGTGTGTGTGTGTCTGTGTGTGTTCCTCTGTGTGTGTGTGTGTGTGTGTGTGTCTCGTGTGTGTCTCTGTGTGTGTCTGTGTGTGTGTGTGTGTGTGTGTGCGTGTGTGTGTGTCTGTGTAAAGTGCTCTTACGTGAACTTTGAGCATGGCATCATAGTGTCACACGATCTTAAACATAGCAGAAGTTGTCCTGACAATAGATTATATGTGTGTGTGTGTCTCTCTGTGTGTGTGTGTGTGTGTCTCTGTGTGTGTGTGTGTGTGTGTGTGTGTGTGTGTGTGTGTGTGTGTGTGTGTGCGTGTGTGTCTGTGTCTGTGTGTCTGTGTGTGTGTGTGTGTGTTTTTACGTGAACTTTGAGTGCATGGCATCATGCGTCATTACGTGTCACGTCTTAAACACACAAAGAAAGTTCTCCCCGGCTATTGGATTATATCACATGTGAGGATCCTGCAGGTGACTTGATCTGTTTATACCTTTTCTCCAACCTGGTCTCATATAAAAATTGTACCTCTGTGCACTTTCTTGTGCAACACCCACGCAATCTCACGCTACATCGCTTTCACCCCGCAGTTTGAAAGAGAAATGTCCACTGAGTGGCGCTAAAACACAGGTTAAACAAATATGTGAACCCTGGCATCGTTTCTTATTACGTGGATATAGGTACATAATATGCGGTGGTTCAGAATTTAAATATCCAGCGCCTGTCCCTTAAAAGTTAATGCTCTATCAGGTCTTCACACCAAACACAACACAACCCTAAATCCCACCATAGTGTTGACAAACAACACTGATATAAAAACATATTTATTGAAGCAACCGCATATTTCAATCCTTCTTATAATATGCAGACGAAACAACCAGAACCGTGATTACACAGGATTCGAAACCGGAGCTCTTCGCCTCCCAAATACGCTCTCAGACTCCGTGAGCCATCGAACAATCTACTGCCTATGCGAGAAAACACATAGATACGACGCTGCTGGATGTGCTGACGCTTAACGTTCAAAATCATCCGTTTTCAAATCTCCCAGCATATTAATATTGTTTTGAAGTCGTAACATGATATTCTTCAAGTAAAACCATGCATTTTTAATCAAAACTTAGAGGAGTTTTACTGCCTCTAGTGTTTGTTTCTTTGGGAAACTGCATTAATATGTAGTTATTAGTAAGTATTTTGTGTTTCGCTAAAAAGTGCGCCCGGGTACGTAAATGCTATGAGACCAGGCAGCTTTTCTCACAGCAGCAAGAATAATTAAACGTATCATTTATGATGATGGCGGATTGTGTTTATTAAACACGTGACTGAAAATAAATTATGTTCCTCTTCTAAATGTGCATCTGATTACAGATGGCCTACGTGAGATTACACAATTGCTTTTTGGGTTAAAATAATTTTATATGGGCGCGAAATTCGGAACGATATGATAATTAGAATTGAGACCAGCCAGAAATCGAAATCTACACACTACACTAGTCACACAATGCTGATGTTAAAGCTAACAATTTGAGAACCAAGGATAATCGATAATAATTGGCATGGTTTGATGTGATAAGGAGCTAACGCAGGACTGTTAGATTTAATTTCAAATTCACCAATGGTAGAGCGATTTATTCATAGCTTTTTTCCTGGAAACAAACTGGCAGATTACCACTTATTTGTTCAGGATGACGATATATCAGAAATTCTTACTTGGGTCATATTTCCCAAGATTTAGGCTAAGGAATCTGAAACAGTAGGCTTTCGTAAAACATACTCAATAATCTTTCTTTGTTTAATATTCAGAAAATCATGAAAGCAAGAGTACAAATGAGAACGCAGTATAATAATTGTAGATATATAGTTCTTTTGTTGACCTTGAAATGTCATTGGAAATGTTCTGGAAATGTTCAGTTTGAGAGAACGAATGGACTGCAAAAATACAATGTCATACTATGCAAAACAAACTTCTCAGGGCTTTTATTGAGCTGTTTGGAGTATGTGATTGCATGGCTGTCTTATGCCCCTTTACATGGCAGCTGGCGTTAAATAATTGATGTTGTTCTTCCATAATTATCCACCTCTACTTGCAGGGCCTGTGGTTCTTTGGAGCCGCCTTGACGACCGGAGCTCTCAGCAGGAACCGCAGGCTTTCAACACATATACAATGCATTATACTCTCCTCTGTTTTTCTGTGGTTTGAGCTCTCGTTTCTTCTTGTAATTTGAGGGCAAAATTCTTGTTCTTCTGAGGGGGATGCTAGAAAATCAGTGTGGGAGGTAAAAGATGATATTCATATGATTATATTTTATATGTGTTGTGGATCAGCAAGCATCACTCTAGGCTCAGTAATGACCGGATTCCACAAATCTTCTTTTGGAAACGACTGAATAAGAGCTGGACTTGACTTTCTTTCAAAACAAAATACCTTAAAAAAATTTTCGGAAATCGAACCAATAACCTGGAGTCAGCTTTCTGGAGAGCAGTGAGTTTGAGGGTTTTACTAGAAACATGACGATATTGAGCAAACATCAAGGAACAATGACTGAACAAGCATCAGAGAGTCGTCATTGAAAGTGGATTTCTGAAGTTGAGAAAGAAAATGTCTTTCTTGAAATAATAATTGGAATTTAATTTATCTTTGGTATAGTTAGAATACACCAAAATACACCCTAAGTGAATTAATATTTTGAATTAGGTTTAGCTTTTGTTAATAATTTCATTTATATTTTAATTTTAGTTACATTTTAGTCATTTTCTCTCTCTCTGTGTGTGTGTGTGTGTGTGCGTGTCACTGTGTGTGTGTGTGTGTGTAAAAGTCACTGTGTGTGTGTGCCACTGTGTGTGTGTGTGTGTGTGTGTGTGTGTGTGTGTGTGTGTGTGTGTGTGTGTGTGTGTGTGTGTGTGTGTGTGTGTGTGTGTGTGTGTGTGTGTGTGTCTGTCACTGTGTGTGTGTGTGTGTGTGTGTGTGTGTGTGTGTGTGTGTGTGTCTGTGTCTCACTGTGTGTCTGTGTCTTCGTGTGTGTCTGTGTGTGTGTGTCTGTCTGTCTGTGTGTGTGTGTCTGTGTCTGTGTCTTTGTGTGTGTGTGTGTGTGTGTACATATTTTTTTACACATTTTTATTTACCATTTTAGTACATCAAGTTAAAATGAAAATGTGAAATGTTTCCTGAAATAATGTTTTTAATATATTTTAAAATATCCAAGTAATGAAAGTTTATTTTATGAATTAACAGATTTTAATTTAACTATAAGAACCCTGGCTGACAAAACATTTCACATTTTGGTTTAATTTAAGTTGAATTAAACTAGACTAAAACTTAAAACCATAGATATATTTAATATAAAAAACTAATACAAATTTTAATATAAAAATCAAATCTAATTGTAATTTAAACTAAAACTGGACCCTAACCACGATTAGGTCGATCCATGCTTAAAAATGATAGGCCTAACTAGTTAAATCTAGTTACCATCACACCAGCAAACCTCATTTTTCTCTGATTGACTCAATAAAGTTCTTCATTCTATCTTGAATATAGGAATTAGATTCTGTTCTATTTCCGGAAAACTATTACAGTTAAATCACTTTTCTAGGAGAGCTGCTCAGTAGCACGAGAGCAGCCACTCTTAAACCGGGCCTTGAGGAATTAATCGATCTAACTGGGGCACAAATCACCAAGATCTTTCAGCAGCTGCTGAAGTGTAGAAACATATCACACTCAGGTTAACTGTGTGGGAGTTGGGAAAAGTTGAAGGACTGTGGATGAATCTGATCTCTAAAGCAGTGAAACTAAGCTGGCGGCCCGAGGCTCTTGTCAGACGTCCCAGTGTAAAATCACAGATATAGTGAGGGACTCTTCGTTGTCGCCGATATTTCGAGGTATGTCCCACTATTCGACTATTTGTGCAATGTGACAAGAGGCGTCCAACTTCACCTGTCATTCTGAGGTGTTTATTAAACACGTGACTGAAAAGAAATGATGTTCCTCTTCTAAATGTGCATCTGATTACAGATGGCCTACGTGAGATTACACAATTGCTTTTTGGGTTAAAATAATTTATTAATATGAAATTCGAACGATATGATAATTAGAATTGAGACTGTACAGAAATCGAAATCTACACACTACACTAGTCACACAATGCTGATGTTAAAGCTAACAATTTGAGAACAAAGTATAACGATAATAATTGGCATGGTTTGATGTGATATGAGCTAACGCTCGTTAGATTTAATCACCAATGGTAGAGCGATTTATTCATGCTTTTTTCCTGAACAAACTGGCAGATTAATTATTTGTTCAGATGACGATATACGGTGAAAATTCTTACTTGGGTCATATTTCCAAGACGTAGGCTAGAATCTGAAATAGTATTTTCTTGTAAAACATACTCAATAATCTTTGTTTAATATTCAGAAAATCGTTTTTAAAGAGTACAAATGAGAACGTGTATAATATTGTAGATATATAGTTCTTGTTGACCTGAAATGTCATTGGAAATGTTCTGGAAATGTCTTAGTTTGAGAGAACGAATGGACAAAATACAAATATCATATTCATGCAAACAAACTTCTCAGGCTTTTATTGAGCTGTTTCTGGAGTATGTGATTGCATGGCTGTCTTATGCCCTTTACATGGCAGCTGGCGTTAAATAATTGATGTTGTTCTTCCATAATTATCCACTCTACTTGTACCGTGGCCCTTGGAGCCGCTCACGACCGGAGCTCTCAGCAGGAACCGCAGTATTCCTCAACATTAATATACAATGCATTATACTCTCCTCTGTTTTTCTGTGTTTGAGTCTCCTCTCGTTCTTTGTAATTTGAGGGCACTCTGTTCTTCTGAGGGGGGATGCTAGAAAATCAGTGTGAGGTAAAAGATGATATTCATATGATTATATGTGCTATAGATCAGCAAGCATCACTTGTATTCAGTAATGACTGATTCCACAAATCTTCTTTTGGAAACGACTGAATAAGAGATGGACTTGACTTTCTTCAAAAACAAAATGGCCTTAAAAAAATATTGAAATCGAACCAATAACCTGGAGTCATTCGGAGAGCAGTGAGTTTGAGGTTTTACAGAAATATGATGATATTGAGCAAACATCAAGGAATGACTGAACAAGCATCAGAGAGTCGCTGAAGTGGATTTCAAAGTTGAGAGAGAAATGTCTTTCTTGAAATAATAATTAATTTAATTTATTTTGCATAGTTAGAATACACCAAAATACACCCTATGAATTAATATTTTGAATTAGGTTTAGTTTTGTTAATAATTTTCGGTTTACATTTTAATTTTAGTTACATTTTTAGTCATTTTCTCTGTGTGTCTGTGTGTGTGTGTGTGTGTCACTGTGTGTGTCTGTGTGTGTGTGTGTGTGTGTGTGTGTGTGTGTGTGTGTGTGTGTGTGTGTGTGTGTGTGTGTGTGTGTGTGTGTGTGTGTGTGTGTGTGTGTGTGTGTGTGTCTGTCTGTCTGTGTGTGTGTGTGTGTGTGTGTGTGTGTGTGTGTCTGTGTCTGTGTGTGTGTGTCTGTGTCTGTGTCTGTGTGTGTGTGTGTGTGTGTGTGTGTGTGTGTGTGTGTGTGTGTCTACATATTTTTCTCTGTTTATTTACCATTTTAGTACATCAAGTTAAAATGAAAATGTGAAATGTTGCCCAAAATAATGTTTTAATATATTGTTTTTTTTTTTAAGTAATGAAAGGTTATTTTATAAATTGACCAATTTTAATTTAACTATAAGAACTGGCTGACAAAACATTTCACATTTTGGTTTAATTTAAGTTGAATTAAACTAGACTAAAAACTTAAAAATACATATATATTTAATAATGAAAAAAAACTAATAAAATAACAAAAACAACGGAAATGTGTTACTAAAATTTAAAATATAAAAATCACATCTAATTGTAATTAAACTAAAACTGACCCTAACCACAATTAGGTCGATCCACAGCTAAATGATAGGCCTAACTAGTTAACTAGTTACTATCACACCAGCAAACTCATTTTCTCTGAATGACCTTCAGAAGTTCTTTCATTCATCTTGAATATAGGAATTAGATTCTGCTCATTTTGTAAACAGGTTACAGTTAAATCACTTTTCTAGGAGAGCGTTCAGTGCACGAGCAGAGCGACTCTTCTGAGGAATTAATGATCTAATCAGTTAATCACCATGATCTTTCAGCAGCCAAGCGAAGTGTAGAAACACATTTCCTCACACTCAGGTTAACTGTGTGAGTTAAAGCTGGAGCACTGGGGATGAATCTGATCTCTAAAGCAGTGAAACGAAGCCGCGGCCCGAGGCTCTGTCAGACGTCCCAGTGTAAACTCCTGCTGTGATATAGTGAGGACTCTCTGCTGTCGCTCGGGATATTTTGGGAGGTGCAAGCGAGGCGTCCCACTTTCATTCGGACTATTTTAGTAACGTGACATAACAGAGACTAACTTCACTGCCGATTCATGAGGTTTAGATCATCAGGGAGGCCCTAACATGTGAGTTAGGATTTCATAAGCAAACTAAGTTTTATGAATATTCAAAATCTAAAATATGCATCATAATTACAAACAACTTCAATGTCACTGGGTGATTTTAACAGTATGCATGTCACACTTCACACCAAAATGTTAAGAAGGGGAAAAAATGTAATAAATAATAATAAAGACATAAAATTACATTGATTTATGTAAATAAATCATACAATAATTTAAGTAATTAAAATAATAAATTGTCTTGCATATTTTTACATTAATTTCAAAACAATCAAGTATACACTTAAAGGAAAGAATATTATTATTATTATTAATAATAATAATATAATTTGTGTAAATAATTAAAGTAATTACAGTAATACAGTAATAAAATAATAATTATTTTTAAATATTTTACAACTGTTTTCATTATTTTAATAACAGTCAAGCATAATGTTACATTTAAAATATACTATCAATTATATAATACAATTTTATATAATAAATTAATTCAATAATTATTTAAAATAATTATTCTAAAAAAATTGGCATTTTCATAATCAAGCATACTCTTTAATTTGATTTTGTTATAAAAAATTAGAAGGTTACAGTCAAAAATGCTAAGTATATTTATAATAATGATAAAGTTATAATATAATAGCAGTATTTTTAACAAAATATATTTTCAAAGTAAATATAAAAGTATTTTATATAAATGCCAATAATAAATCTTTAAAAAATATTTTAAATACAAATATTTAAATGTTTTTAAATTTCTTTCATAACATTTCAGGGATACTATGTTATGTATATATAAAAAAACAGAAATGTGAATATTTTATTAAAATAATGGGGGCGTTATAGTCATAAACATAATTATATATATTTATTTTTATTTATTTATTATGATTTATTTTTTGATTTGGTGTTGAAACATGACATGAAGTTTGAATCTCAGTCTGCCACTGGATTGAACGAGTAATTGGTTTATACAGTCTATTATTATAATAGTCTAGATATGAATCTTTGTGTTTATCTCCTTTCACACACACACACACACACACACACGCATCCCGCAGACATCGCGCTGCTGTCGCCGGAGACATGATGAAGAAGATGATCCTGGAGCATCACAGCCATCACGGATCCTCAGGCAGCATTCCGATCACGGAGACAGATAGCGATACCGATCTGTGTTTAAAATAAAAGAGCTGCGAAGAAAAGCGAAGCGCATCCACATCCACGAGAGCACGTGAACACCGAGAGAGCGGGACAATGAGAGAGACCTGTGTTACAACTCTGATCCGAGAGAGAGAGAGGAGTGAGGAGGAGAGAGATCCTGAGTTACAGAGAGAGAGGAGAGAGGAGAGAGTCCGAGACGGAGGAGGGAGAGAGACCTGTGTTACAACCCGAGAGAGAGAGAGAGAGAGAGAGAGAGAGAGAGAGAGAGTGAGAGAGAGAGAGAGAGAGAGAGAGACCTGTGTTACAAACCGAGAGGGAGAGAGAGAGAGGGAGAGAGAGAGAGAGAGAGAGAGATTGAGTGAGAGAGAGTGAGCAGAAGGGAGCGAGAGAGAGATTGTGTGAGAGAGAGATGGAGAGAGAGAGTGAGCGGGAGGGAGAGAGACCTTTGTTACAAACCGAGAGAGAGAGAGAGCGGGAGGGAGAGAGACCTTTGTTACAAACCGAGAGAGAGAGAGTGAGAGAGAGATTGTGTGAGCGGGAGGGAGCGAGAGAGAGATTGTGTGAGAGAGAGATGGAGAGAGATAGTGAGCGGGAGGGAGGGAGAGAGACCTGTGTTACAAACCGAGAGAGAGAGTGAGAGAGAGATTGTGTGAGAGAGAGATGGAGAGAGAGAGTGAGCGGGAGGGAGGGAGAGAGACCTGTGTTACAAACCGAGAGAGAGAGAGTGAGAGAGAGATTGTGTTTGTACATTTGTATTTTTCAGCAGAATATTATCCTCTTAATAATAGCCAATTTGTATGTTACCTTTCATCAACATATAATGGGTTACATGAAAAAACTATTTAAATTATATTAATGTAATTAATGTATTTTATAATTGATCAAAATACAATAACATTGTATCAAAAACTATTTTTCAACAGAATATTAACCTATATTCTTAATAATAGAAGACTACGGAGGGTAGTCCGGACGGCTAACCCTAACCCTCCCCAGTCTCCAAGAACTGAACTCATCCAGAGTGAGTAAAAGAGCTGTTAAAATCACTCTGGACCCTCTCATCCAGCACACTATTACTATTGAACTATTACCGTCTGGTCACCGCTACAGAGCTCTGAGCACCAGAACGACCAGACACAGAAACAGTTTCTTCCCTCAGGCAATCATCTCATGAACACGTGACATATGATACACACACCATTTATACACTTATTTATCTAACACACATACTTAGTCTACACTTCAAATTTGCACATAATATACCTGTACATACATCACTGTATTGTAATATACCTGTACATACAATTGTCAATTTGTATATGGTTATTCCATATCTACTTGTTCTATTTTTATTCTTTTAATATCTGTGTTTTTGTCCTGTCACTGTCGTTCTGTTCCACTGCGGAAGATCTGTCACGAAAACTAATTCCTCGTATATAATCTGATTCTGATTTACAAATAACAATACGATTATTAGCATGCTTTTACTCATGTCGTTTGTTCTAAATGCTTAATATATTTAATTTTATTGTGCTCAACAGTGTTTTCATCATTCCTCTGTTGAACAATGCTTTGATCTTTCTGACTGGTTTCAATGTATCTCTGACAGTCTTATCTTTACTGTTAATCACCTATAATGACTGTAAAGAATGTGTGGTATGATCTTATTTTCAAAATGATCACTACTGAAAGTCATATGACCTGTTCATTTTACATGACATAAACCTATAATGAAAAGACTTGACAAACGTTATGGAGTTATTTGACCTTTCAGATGTGAAAAGATGTACTTCAACCTTCAGCAGAAGTTTTGTCCAGTATTATATTAAATCATTTATCGATATCTGTCAGATCATTTGTGCTATAATGACTCTATCAATGAACCAATCAAGAATACAGGCTGCCTCGCGTGATACAATATTTAAAGATGGACTACAGCGCCACCTTTTGACATTGTTAGTAACGACAGCATTGAAGATAAAATACTAAATCTGTGTATAAACACCAGCAATAAGAAAGCCCATAGTTGCATTATTGTTTTATTTTTCTCAAGCAGAAAAAACAATCAGGCAATGCACCAATATATGAACCATATTTAGGCTCGCAGAATACGTTTTTAAAAGTGTTTTGGCATTTTTATTTGATAAAACTCAATTAGTCGATCTAAAAATGCGCCATTAGAAACTATAAGCATTATATGAAGAAATGTCTCAGGATATTTGAGTAGGCTGCTATATTATTTTTCAACAACAATTCTAATAATTTGATGCGATTCTGTCGACATGTGCAATCCTGGGAAACCCACACATGTCCAGATTGAAGTTGTGGTTTAAATGAAGGATTTTATCAAGCCTTCTGGGTCAAGCCACAGGTGCTTTAAGGAAGTTGTTGGGAGTCCATAACAAGGAACGGGTCTGTAGTTGAGGTCTTTCAGGAGATTCCACGGGGTTGTCAGGCTGTGTTTGGATTGGATCGGTAATGATATGTGTTTACCACGCCTTGTGGGGAATTCCCACTGTAGCCGGATTGACTCCGCCTACGGTGCGCTTCACATTACCGCCAGCACACTTCACAGCAGTTTCATTAACTTAGAGACTGGCACGCACACTTTAGCTCAACCTGACGTTAAAAAGCCATTGTGAAGCCTTGTGTATCTGAGGCGGACGCGGCGTCATCGGTGGTGGGATGAGAAACAAAAGCCTCTGGTGTCATAATGTCACGGTGATTTCGCGTTTTTACATCGCTACATTTATATATTGACGATTCGCATCAAAGCCTCGAAATGGCGCGAAGCGGCGAGAAACAAGGCAAACTGGATTTCGACGAAAGTCGGATTGACTCCGGAATCGACTCGTACAAATCGATATCCAGAGATCAGGACGGGATTTCAGACAGCTCTGAGGAGAAAGATAAAAGCTGCGCTACAGACGAGAGACTGGACTCTGCTTACGTCTCTTCATCGCTGACCGTGGACAGTTTGGGGGATTTTATCGAGAAATGCAGCATTTCTGAATGTGAAAGCGCGACGGACTGTGGATACACTGAAGAGGAAGTCAATTTCTTAACCACTGTTACAGAAGATGGAGACACGTACGTTTATAAACCCCCCCTTCATTGATAAGTTCCCATGCATCACCTGAGTGCAGTTCCAATGTGTTTTGATGTCTAAATATTGGCTGTTTGAGGTTAATTCGCGCTTTAGGTAACACGGTCCCGACTGGAGGGTGTTCGTAGACACGCGCGCCGCGGAGTAATATTACACAACACGTTCTTTATTAATAATTCTAAAACAGTTTATGCATGATAAAAAAATAATAGTTTTTAAATTCTAAAATATTAAAGAAACAAGTTATTAACTTTTTTAAAGGCGTTTTTATGTGCCATCTTTCCCTGTGATGTGTGTAGGCGCTGCACAGTAACCGGTGTTTCGCTAATTAGTGCTAAAATCGTTATTAAGTAAAATAGTTATTAAGCTAAATACATGTTCAACATTTTACTGTAGCCTCCATTTGATCAATATTTTGATTTGCATTGCAACATTCTGTTATGCCAGGGACTATATTTTTTAGCGGAAGAATAGAACTGTGAACTGAAAAATAGTTGGTATTTAAAAAATATTAATTTTATAAAAGCAATGATGCACTTTAATACGTGTATTGTGAACATAATCAAGCTCAAAGGGGTTGCAGATTGGCCTATATTTGTATCTTGCTGCTTGATTTTAATCCAAAACAATGCAATGATTTAGGTGCCATTGACAAAATGTATATAAGCAGACAAAGATAGAAGGTCTGCATAATAAAAAAAATGTGATGTATGTTAAGTCATAACGGGATAAATAAGTTAACAGTTTTTTTTATCAGGTAACAGCCTTCTTTAGTGTCGTTTTTATGTCATTTGTGTCATTTTACTGACTCTTTGCAGCTTAAAAAGCTAGGCTGATGGATAGATGGATGGATGGCATGGAGATGAATGGTGTTCAGAAAGTGTGCAGGATGTTGCTTCAACACTTTACTCACATTTAACGGCCTAGATTTTGTTTAGCAAGGCATTAACTATTCATTCACCACATGTTATGTTGTCAAACGGAGAGGACGGGAAGTCTTTGGTAATCTGGCACTGATGAGAGAAACCATGAAATCTGTAGTATGAGTTTTCATGGTGGACTTTAAATAAGGCCCATAACTGGAAATAAAGATGGCTTTGAATAATAACTTACAATGCACTTCATTAATGTTGACGTCCAAACAAATGAAGGAGCTACATTTTAAATGCACATTAATTAGAGCAAATAAATGCATTTATTTGAATTGGAGACAAAATAAAAATGGATTATTATTTTCAAAAATGGTCAACTATTGGCAGACGAGAAACTAAAATCAACAATTGTCTAAGCAGATGAATTGTACAGCCTGGTTTAGTTTGCTGAGTGATACATTCTCATGTGACAGATGAAGTTTTGATTACAGTAGCAGGCTTTTTGGTTGAAGCACTACAGTCAGTCCACAGACGTCTAGAAACTGGATCTGCCGTTTATGGCGCATGAGAAGAAAGCAGAAGTATGCAGACAAGCAGTGGAATTCCCCTCGTTGGTCATGTTGTGATGGCAGCTTTTTGTTATAAACACACATTCATGTGCTTTTAATACTTATCTACCCCAAAAGCACATGTCACAAACATGTTTATTATGCAAGCAGTGACCTTTACACCAGATCATGGTTTAACCTGTAACACATATGCTC
The DNA here is from genome assembly GCA_027564155.1 of Gymnocypris eckloni scoliostomus. NCBI lineage: Eukaryota > Metazoa > Chordata > Actinopteri > Cypriniformes > Cyprinidae > Gymnocypris > Gymnocypris eckloni. Next base: position 37,298,664 of record CM050412.1, on the reverse strand, counting down.
AAAAGCATACGCAAACATTCACCACACAAGTGGGCACGCACACACAGCCTGGTTAATGTCAGCCTGTTTTCATTTCTGCTTTGGTTTTCAGTGACAAACCAGGATGTAAATATGGGTGTTATTTTGAGAAGATCTCTCATTTGATTCATCTTGAATCATAGTGGCCTGCTAAGGTTTACCTTTGGCCTGCTTTTGTTGCTGTTGCAAGAAAAAACTCCTTTGTCTTTTCCCTGAATGTCATCAGAGTAAAGATGCGTATAAAGAAATGCCAATGCCGTGTGAAATCCCCAGGCACTGCGGGAGAGCACATATACTAAGGAACTTTTTCAGGAGTTCACCAAAAAATGAACCATTTACAAGAAGTTCCAAGAGTTTTTTTTAATCAAAATAACTTTAAGTTCTTCGTAGTGCATGTTTTCATGGTGGACTCATAAATAAAGCCCATATGAATGGAACTAATGATGTATTTGAGTAATATCTGAACTATTTGAATAATAATTAACTGAGCTCTTCATTCGTGTCGCAATACAAGCTGTGCTGGAAAGACTTCTTACAAATCAGAGATTTTACATTACATGTAAATAATTTGATTATTGTGTACTATTGATTTAAAAATAAAAAAGAGAAAATATATTTCATTCTTTATCAATATCATGAAATGCATTAAATGTTACATTACACAGTTTCCCAAAGTGAGAGAACTGTAATAATGAATTCATAAAAATCCCTATATTACATGAAGAAAAGTCTTCCAGGTTTGAAATATTTTTGTCCAGATTTCCAATTTGAATAATTAGTGAAGGGCACTGGATATGTTGAAGACGTAATATTACACAGCTATGCAATGGCAGGGTTTAGTAACATGCATAATTATTAGTCTCATGTATTTAATTAAGTTAATTTAGAAAGGAAAATATAAAGAAAAATGAGGTGTATCAATAAACTATAAGTAATTTACTGCCATTGTGCATAATATGTAATCCATAAAAAGTAACCGTAATCTAATTATCAGCATTTTAAAATGTTAAATAATCTAATTATGAGTATGTAATTTGTTTTAGGAATCTGATTACGTAATCCAGATTACATGTAAACAGTTACTAACAGTGTCGGGGGAAGTTACTTTTAAAAGTAATGCGTTACAATATTGCGTTACTCCCTAAAAAAGTAACTAATTATGTTACTTGGTTACTTTTTAAGGAAAGTAATGCATTACAATACTTTCACGTTACTTTTTAAACATGAGCAGGGCTTGATTGTTTGTTTTTAATACAATAAGTTATATTTATAGCAAATATAAAAGCTTTCACACCAAAAAGTGTCCTGAATAAACCTCAGACTGAAGGACGAGTAAATCACGTCTGTACAGAAGAACACAGGAGAAGATCAACACTCTTCAGCAATAAAACACAATGATAGTTTATCTAAAGTCATGTTTATTATTATTATGATTGAACTGATCATCAAAGATCAGCAAACACATCGGTTAATAAAATGAGATTAGATATATTTGTGTTGTTTAACATATTTAATTATTGCAGGTTTGTGTCATATTCTGAGTTTGTATTTCACTGTTTTAATTCATTTTGATGAATACTGAATCTGTTTTTTGTGAGTGTGATGAATTAATACACATTCATATTTAGTCTACTACAGTAAGATCATGTTCACACGGCGCACCGTCATCAATAAATGGAGAAAAATAACTCAGATATTTTCTAGTAAATTAAAAAGTAATGCGTTACTTTACTAGTTACTTGAAAAAAGTAATATTATTACGTAACTCGCGTTACTTGTAATGCATTACCCCCCCGACACTGGCTACTACCCAGCACAGTACAAGTGCGAGCAAAGGAGTTTAATTGTAAATGCACATTAATTTGGTTGGGAATTTGCTCCAGCAGTTTGATGATAATATTTTGCTTGGCTAGCAGAAGGCTTGAACTATTGTGCACAAGTCATATGCACTATACAGTACAGCCGCGGTCCCCATCCACTTTCACTATGTGGGAAAAGAGCAGCGTGAACACTCTTCAAAATCTCTCTTTTGGTGTTTCACAGAACAAGCTCACTAGGTGGAATAAATGGTGACCGCATGTTCTTAGGTGAACTGAACCTGTTAATTACATATGCAGTGAAACGATATGATTCACGACTGATTTACCACAATCAGATTGATGACACTGAAGTTGTTCTCACATTATTTACATCCTGAAACCACTCACTTCTACCTGCTTCCTTCTGGCTTACTGTAAAAGAGAAGACTAGATTATCGCATGTGGGGAAAGTAGCCGAGAAATCACACACCTGCGAGGAAATACGGCAGCCAGAGGATGGGAAAAAGATAATGAGTGTGCATTAATTTATGTTCCTGCATACATCATTTACTGGTTCTGTTTGTGACTCATCTGAGAGCGAATGAATTTGTTTCATGCAACCAGCCAAAAACATGCCTAGGTCATATTTTAGCCCCAAAGAATGAGAGAAATGATATTGTCTATTGTTAGGACACTTGCTTGTGTTAATGAAAAACTTCTTCATGCAATCTTTTTTTAGGATGAAATGTGACCTGTTTTCTTGAGATTCGCTCCACTACAAATCCCTCTCTTCATTTGCAACATTTCGATTTGTACGTGTCCGCATCTCATCTGTGTTTTAAATCAGCTGCGCTCTCATGTTTGTAGGGTTTTACTAACCAGAGCAGCTCCCTCCGAAGGGTTTTATCATTCGATAGCAAGACGATCGCTGATACGAATGCTCTTATAATGTGCAAAAGTTCCAGTGTTGCGCAATGGCTGAATGCGTCTGCCAGCGACATACACTTTTGTGGCATATTTCTCAGTATCGTTCGCCCTATTTGTTCCATTGCACATTGTGAAATGTGCTGCTTTTAGACTGCGGTTTGCTAGATAGTTCCTTCCCCTAACCGTTGGCTCTGCTTCAGCTTCTAACCAGTGTTTAACCTGCACCTTTTGTTTGTTTGTGTCTTGTAGGATTCTCCATTTGGCCATAATCCACGAAGAGGAAGGTTTTGCACGTAAACTGATGGAACTGTTTCCTCCAGATCTGATGGATATTCAGAACAACTTGTATCAGGTATCATGTTAAGAATCTCAATGCATGCGATTTCTACAGAAACCCGTTCTGCTGGTGTTCCATGAATAAGACCCTGAAGGAACAGAAAAGCTGTGTACTTGTACGAATGTTGTAATGAGTTTGGTTATTTTAGTTTCCTCTTTGAGGGGAACTCCCTGATCGTGTATTAAAGAATGATGGGGGTTTATTACACCCGTTTGAAAGCCTCGGTTTCAATTGTTATTTTGAAATTCGGGGTTTATCCGGTGACAACAGACGAGGGGCTTTCTGGAGAAACCCCCTCCGCACACTATATAGTTACAAGAGCGAAATGAACATTTATTGACTCTTTGGTAGAAGGAGGGAATGATTAATTTCACAGTCATGGAAACCTGTAAACATCAATGAATTAAAGCTGTGTTAACCAGTCAGGGTGTGATGTAACATCTAAACGAAGTAACCACAAGTGATTCTTGTGATTTACTCACTAATTCAGCATGGAAAGTGGTGATGCACCTCTGGAATATCTGTAGCTGTAAAACATTATTTTTGGGGAAAGAACATGATTATGTTCTTGCTTTGAAAAAAAAGAAACAGTAAGGGTTTTCCTTTATTAAAAATGCATGCATCAGACTGTGATTTCCTGCTTTGGAAATGATTAAAATCTCATTAGAGTGGGAACAGAATTGTTTCTAGTCTGTCTCTGCTTTAAAATATTTATCAGAAATCCTTGTTTGATAATGTTTCTCGTTGTGCTCGGTTCCAATATATGTTCATGAATGATAAATGCATTGGTCAGAAGGGGTGGGATCACTAGACATCGATGACCTTATTTGTTCAAAATACTCTAGTAGTTCATATTAACATTGATTTATTCGTCTAGTTTGAGATTACAGTCGGTTTAAATCAGAATCAGCCCTTCTTATCGTCAGTGATTCACCAGTACGTGTTATTCAGAGACAGAAAATGTCATAATCTGTCATCAAATGTAAAACTTGCTCCACCTAAAGAAACAAATGTCCTTTTCTGGAAAGGGAAAACCCCAATGGATTCCCGACGGATAAAAATCACATAAATATCCTGTTTAGGTCCGAAATGTCACATTGAAGTAATATGGGCTGCAAACACTGTTTGGAGGATGTTATATTTGGGTCAGACGGTCTTAAAGGACTTCAGGGTGTGAGTGTGAAAGAAACGCAGCACAAATCTGACAGCCAGCACTTAAAGCTGTGAGTAATACTGGTGCTGCCGCGCTTTACCAAAAGCCACGTAATCAACTCGGGCCAGGCCATTGGACCGATTACTCAAATGTTTCCTTTTGACCCAGTCAGTCAGTCACTCCCAGATTGAGTAAACCGGTGCATGGTCCTCTTCTTAGGAACAAGTGAAGGTTCTTGTGCTTCCTGGATGTGATTCAATCAAAACACAGGCTAACTGTCAGATGGAGCGTGATGCCTGAAACACTTGAGGCTTTGGGCTTGTGATCTTTGAGTTTGAGACACGGGGACCGTCCCCAGACGGCACATAACTCAAACGTATCCGCTTGCATTTAAAAATGAAACCATACTTCGGTTCACATGTACCCTTTTGGAACGTTGGGTTTATATAATATTTTTAATATAAAATAAAAAAATAAAATATTTATTAATAAATAAAACTCTCTCTCTCTCTCTCTCTCTCTCTATTATTTTGTATTTTTTTTATAGAAAATAAAATATTTATTAATAAATAAAACTCTCTATCTATATATATATATATATATATATATATTTTTTTATAGAAAATAAAATATTTATTAATAAATAAAACTGTGTATATATGCATGCATACTATATAAAAGATATTTTATGATTATAAAAAAATTATATATTATACTAATGTAAACACAGTAATATATACATACTAAAATATTTGTATGTAATTATATAATTAAGTTAATTATTTTAATATGCATATGTGACCCTGGAGCACAAAAGCAGTCTTAAGTCACTGGGGTATATTTCTAGCAATAGCCAACAATACATTGTGTTAAAATGATCAATTTTTCTTTTATGCCAAAAATCATTAGAATATTATGTTAAGATCATGTTCCATGAAAATATTTAGTAAATTTCCTACCGTAAATATATCAACGTAATTTTTTTATTAGTAATATGCATGGGTAAGAACTTCATTTGGACAACTTTAAAGATGATTTTCTCAATATTTAGATTTTATTTATTTTTTGCAGCCTCAGATTTTCAAATAGTTGTATCTCGGCCAAATATTTTCCGATCATAACAAACCATACATCAATGGAAAGATTAATCTTAGCTCAGTTTAAAGACCCTTATGACTGGTTTTGTGGTCCAAGGTTACATATATCTTAATGATCAATTGATTATTTGAATCATAAAATAGTATGATTTATAAAAATAATGAAATAAACACACACACACACACACACAATTTGTTTATTTAAATGATGCATTTTAATATCTTTTCAAAGATATATCAATAGCGGTCACTATTTTGTCATTACAGAAAAACACTAATGTTCAGGATCAGATCTATTTTCATGTGTTTCTGTCATTAGCCAGGAGGCTCCTAAACAGATGCTAACTTCATTCTGCTGTCCGTAGACGCCGCTGCATCTGGCCACGTACTTGAACCAGCCCGCCGTAGTGAAGGGCCTCGTAGAGAAGCGGGTCTCGCTGGAGCTCCAGGACCAGGAAGGAAACACCCCTCTCCATGTGGCGTGCCAGCACGGATTCTGGGATTGTGCCAATGAGATGATCCACAACGCCTCGCCCAGCACACTCGCCCACGTGCTGGAAGCCCAGAACTGGAGAGGTGAGAGTCGTTGTATCCGGCAGTGAACTGAACAGACCTCTACCGGTATTACAGCGGAGTGTAAACGCTTGTGCTCCAGACATGACTGGTATAGCATGCCACATGCTCAAAGCACCTCAACAAGTGCACAGATGTAAAGTCTATTTTTGTGTTTCTCTGGCGTGTATGTTGGGAAGAGTCATCTTGAGAAAGGAAGTCACACTTCTGTGACGTCGGTTCCTTCACTTGTGTTGATTCTGACTGGATCATGAGGGTTTTGAACAGAAACAGTCGTGTCAGAACAAGGAAGTTGGCAGTAAAAAGTGCCCGGGTGTTTTTCCATGTTGCCATGAACTTCCAGTATCAGCGTTTCATAACGTCATCATCATTCAGTTTTCTCTTCATGGCAGCTGCGGTCACATTTTAGGAAATGTGTTCTGACTACTGCTTTTATCAAACTTACTCTATTGATAAAAAAGTAGAGAGAAGAAATATATTACAGCTTTGGGTTATCAACATCATACAGTGCATTAAACGTTTCCCAAACTGGGCTTTATAAGAGCTGCAGTGGGTTTGTGAGCTGATCAAAAGCTAATAATATATATATCATAAAATATGAATAATTTAAACACTTGAACACTAGAAATATTAGGTTCCTCAGAAATAACCATGGTCTAATAGCTTGAGCGGTGCTGTCACCCTCAAAATCAGAGGCATGGCTTGTTATTTACATGATATTTGTCAATATAGTCCAAATATGACACAGGATTTTATGAAAGGAAAATTGAAAAGAGAAATTTAGTCAGTTACTCCCCAGCATTTGTATATTTATGCAGAGTATGTTATGTTTGACATCAGAGTTGATACTCTCTCTCTCTCTCTCTCTCTCTCTCTGTCTCTCTGTCTATCTGTCTGTCTGTCTCTGTCTGTCTGTCTGTCTGTCTCTCTTCTGTCTATCTCTCTGTCTCTGTCTGTCTCTCTCTCTCTCTCTCTGTCTCTCTCTCTCTGTCTGTCTGTCTCTCTGTCTGTCTCTCTGTCTCTCTCTCTGTCTCTGTCTCTCTGTCTGTCTCTGTCTCTCGTCTGTCTCTCTCTATCTCTCTCTCTCTCTCTCTCTCTCTCTTCTCTCTCTCTGTCTCTCTCTCTCTATAATCTCTCTTCTCTCTCTCTGAGATACAACTATCTCTGAAAATCTGAGGGTGCTCTAAATTAAAATCTCTCTCTGAGTCGCATGTGTAAAGTTGTCCAAATGAAGTTCATAGTAATGCATATTACTAATCAAAAATTAAGTTTTGGTTTAATTACTGGTAGGAAATTTACAAAATATCTTCATCTTTACTTAATATCCTAAAGATTTTTGACATAAAAGAAATGCAGTGTATCATTGGCTAATGCTACACATAAACCCTGGGTCCAGGGTCACACATTAATGGAGGTATATAATATCCCCCTGATGTTATTGTGCAGGTCTGACGTGTCTCCACGTGGCCACGCTGCACAAGCATCACCGTCTCCTGCGGCTGCTGATGAAGAACGGTGTGGATCTGAACATCCAGGTGAGCTGCTGCAGACGGTCTGTCTCGTGACGTGAAAGCCTCCGGTCTCGTCTCGTGACCAAACGTCTGTCTGGTTTCTCCTCAGGAGGGGACGAGCGGGAAGACGGCGTTACACGTGGCGGTGGAGCTGCACGACCTGCTGGCGGTGAACCTGCTGCTCAACAAAGGAGCCAATTCAGACGCCGCCATGTTCAACGGCTGCACCGCGCTGCACCTGGCCGTGGGCCGGCAAGACGCCGCCATCGCCAACCTCCTGTGCCAGGCTGGAGCCGACAAGATGATCAGAAACATGGAGGACGAGACGGCCCTGGATCTAGCCGACGGCAACGATGATGTAAGGACACACAGATGACATTACTATCTAACAAAAGAGACTGTGCTCTATTCAGGCTCAACCAACTCTATTTAATTCAACTAAAACTGTTAAAACGGGGTTTGTTCGCTGAAATTAAATCTAAATATTAGATGAAAAACTTTGAAATGTTGATGAAAATAAGAGGAAGCACCAAAGTATTCAATACAACTAAATATATCATTTTACTTTTCTAATGAGACACTATATGATTATTGAGAAAATAGCACGCTAATAAAAAAAAAAAAAGGAAAAGCTTCTAAAACTACATTTGTAAATTTAGTTTTCTTATATTTAAGCTTTTATTTTTAACATTTGGTATGTTTGATAATATAGGTGTTATTAAATATTAAATTTTTATTATTAATAATTATTTATAATAAATTGTAATCTTATTATTTGCATTTTATAATGAACAATAATATTAATTTCCATAAAGTGCAGTAAGTTATAATGTGCAATAACGCAGCATTTTATACCGTTTTATAAAGATATTTTAATTTAACCAAATTAAAGTTTAATTGCCAAAGCACTCAATATAACTAAAATGAGTAAATAGAAATGAAGCTTATTCATATTTTATAAAGCTGTAGAGAAATGTTTAATAAAGATGATGAAAGCACATAATAACACAACTAAAAATACTGCTTAACAACGTTCAGACGAATTGAATTACAAAAAGTTGAAATACTAAAATGACTAAATCTGAAATAAAAATGAATTAAAGCTAAATAAAATGACAAAGCACAAAATTACTCCAATTAAAACTGCAAAATAAAAATATTTTAAGATTAAAAGAAATAAAACCATGTTCATAGATTCTATAAAAGTGTGTAGATAATACTGATATTGTTTATGAGTGTTGATTATTATTATTATTATCATCAGATGTTCTTCTTGAGTTCAGGGTCTAACTGACTCTGTGCATGTCATGTGACCGTAAAGCAGCGTACAGTAAATGCATTGCATTATGGGACGATGTGGTCACCGTTTCTTCTTTTGCTTCTGCAGATTTTGGCCTTGTTCCCCTTCGATGACATCCAGATCATGGGCAGGACTGTCATGAACTTCTCCTGAACATGTGTTTTTGGAGAAACTGATCTGAGGTTGCAGGACTCTGTTCTTAGTGATGTACAGC